>JAJJMA010105813.1:0-13596 GCA_023529015.1 Papaver nudicaule | reverse complement strand
ACGAGGTACTTTTTCTAATACTACAAAAACTTCGTGTTAAAACTTTGCTGAAATTAACATGTGTTTCTAAATTTTGGAAGCGTCATTCGCGAATGACGCACGATTTATTGAAACTTACTTTCTTGAGTCCCAAAAAAATCCCATTCTCGTATTTAATTTCTTACCCAAAATGCTGGAAAAGGTTGAAAATCCCGTAGTACAAAGAACTGTTGGTCCCACCTGCAATTCATCCCATCAGAACTCCCGTCGAGAATCCTCTCACGAATAACACTAATGGGGCGAGCCCATCTCAAGTGTATGTCATTCCCGACGATCACAAAGTAATTGTGCTATTTGAACGTGAGCAAAACCAAGATAACCAACGTGTATTTGTCACTCATCAAGATCTGGAGAAAATACTACAATTACAGAAAGTTCGGAATTATTCCATCGTCATCAACCACCATATCCAATTAAAGTCCAATATGATTCTCTCCCCAGAGGATATGTTACTCCTCGTTTTACAACGGTAATGGGAATGCTCGAGAACGTATATCTCATTTCATGGAATCGCTAGGAGAACACGAAACCAATCAAACCTTAATTCTCAAGGTGTTCTCGAAATATCTAACTGGAAAATTGTACACTTGGTATAATAATATGGCTCCTAATAGTATTCTTAACTGGAACCATAAGGTTAATGCTTTTCTCAAGAAATATTTATCTATATCTGAGCAACCCACTCTCTCGGATATGGGAGACTCTTTCGAGGAAATAATGAGCATCCGGATAATTATATAATGATGTTCAGAACACGTGTCATGGATTGCAACGATCCAAATCTGACAGAGTTACAACTTGTGGAGCTTTGCATTAATGGGATGATACCGGCGTACCAAGCATTACTGGAGAACTTGAGTTTTCATAATTTTACCAAGTTACACAAGGCAACTAAACGATCTGCTACTACAGCCCCTGCCCTATTGGAAAGGCCTAGGCCCGTCAAAGCTGAAGAAAGTCATGACGAGACCTGTGCTAGCAAATGTCTTGTCAACAAACAATATACTGATTTTCCTTCAATCAGTGATGTCGATGATGGTGGTAAGTGAAAGACTCCTGAAGTACAATAACCAAAGGGTGTGGTGCTTTCTCAAGCCCCAACTCCATCTCCTGCTGTGACGACGCCTCGTTAACAGAAGAAAATTCCTCAATACACGGATATGAAGTATTTAATATTTTTGAAAGCGTGTACTCAAGATGACACAATCAAGTTATCTCCCGTAAGACGAGAACCTAAAACTCACGAGATGGCAGATCATAAGTATTGTTGTTTCCATAGATTCATCACCTAAAATGAATCATTAACAGTAAGGTTGAGTCAAGAGAACCGGACTTGGGGACTGAGAGTGTATTATGGAGTAATCCTCTCCCTGATCATCAATATCAGCCCAAAATTTATAATTTAATTATCTCCGGGGAATTGAACAATAAATAATTTCATCGACAACTTGTGTCAACTCTTGCGCTCAACGTAGAGATATATCACTGCTTTCCATCATGTAGCGTCTAGTGAAAGTTTGGCTCTTCCAGTACCGCCAAGCAATGAAGGAACACATCAACCAAGACGTGACAAAGTTATATCTCAAACAGTTGAAGCGGAGCATCTTCCTATACCACTCACATATGCTCATATTGAAGGTGCGAGTTTGGAGAAATTTCAAATTGATGACGGTGTCTTGGTCTATAATGTTCCAATTAAAATACTTAAAGAAAATAATATCTTCTGTCACAAAGTCATTTATTTGATAAAAAATTCAGAAAGAAATCCTAAAGATGTGTATGGACATATCACTCTCGACTTGAAGATGGATTCTACTTGCACTAAGGAGAAATTTTGTGTCGTAAGAGATGACCCTGACCATGACATGGTTTTAGGGCGTCCTTGGCTTCATCATTCCCGTGTGTTCACCAACAACTAATAATGATCAAGAGCTCATATCTGACAAAGGAGTAATTTATGGTGTAGACAAGATGCAATAGCAAGTGGGGTCAGAAACTCTCATAGTATATATTCAAGAAGGTACGTGAGAATGATATTCAAATTACCTTATTCATCAAACTCTATCCAACGTGTCTCCATACTGACACTGGGTATTTCGTTTTTATTTAATTGGGGACTTCATTGAGCCCAATTCATATGATTGGGTAATTCTTACGGTAATATATCTCAGTAAGTGTTAGACAATTCCTCCACAAAGTACGGTTGATAAGGTTATCAAATCTCTCAGATCATTTCTCCCTGACAAGGAGACTGAGGCTACATGAACAACTCATACTCATTCAGCTCCACCAACGGATGCCATGATCAATGGGTTACATCCATCTAGGCAAAGGATAGGCGTCACCTAAGAAATGGAAATCCAAAAAAATTCAAGTAGGAACCTAGCCATGAAACATAATCAACGAGTTCGGAAAAAAATTCCATGTTTCCAAACTCATCACCAATTTAGGAATGACCGGATGTGATAGCCAAAGTTTTGCTTAATACATGTCATATGACGAGTGCAGTATATGAGATGTCTTTGAATTTGATGGTTCGTGGCAAGTGGCTCAAGAAGATATCAGGATGTACGACAATCCATAATCAACTTTCAAATTCCCCAGAAGTGCAAGTATCTCGTGCCTTCGGTGATTTAATTTCGATTGAATTAATTCAAGACCTACTAGTTCAAAAATCAATCTCTACAATTCACTTGCCCGAAGCCTATCAAACCAAAATAAATAAATCCGCTACGATGACTTCTGCTTTTTAAAATCAGTCGTGTGGCAACGACTTCTCTTCATCAGCAATTACTTCTATTTATGAGCGCGGTAGTCCTTTTCTCTAAGTCATGAACCAGCTCTTGGGTTTTCTCAACATCCACAACCACGTATTTTTCTTTTTGTCCAGACATCTCATAGGTGAATTTTCTATTAACCAAGGGTCGTGCTTTCATAAGTTCAACTTTCGACGAATCCATGTCATATTGAAGTTGAAGTTTGCTGACATATCTATTAGTCCTTCTGTCTTGTTTAGAATATCATCAATAACAACATTCACAGCTATTATGTCCATCTCGACTATCAGAGATATGAAGTCAGCTCCTTATGGGCAAAATTGTAGTAACATTTCTTACTATTAGCAAAATGGCCATAGTGGGACGTTTTCAATTCGAACATTAAATCCTCCCATAGTCTCGTATATAGAGGAAGCTAATTCAAAAGGAGAATTATTAAGAGCACCAAGAACTCAAGTCTCAATCATGGCCGAGGTTCATCCTTATTCTAAAGTTTGCCAAAAGTTAAAATACATAAAAAAACAAAAGTTTTCACGTTTCACATCAAATGCAAAGTTTAAAGAGGTTAATCTAACAAGGGCAACATATGGAGAGGAATGAGAGAAAAAATAAAATGAGATTAGAGGAAGAAGCGAGCAAAAGATTGAAGGAAAAACTATTTTTAATAGAGAAACCGACGACCACCATCATACAATTCTAAAAAAAAAAAAAAGAAGATAAACCCAATATATAAGTTATCCATCCGAGTCCATCAAATTCTTATGATTTATTGGGTTGAGATTGATATAAGATAATAATATACATATTTGGGGTAAAACTGTTTTCCTACCGCCAATCCCAAACTCATCTTTTGGCAGATAGAACAAGTGATGATTAGTGAGATTTTCATAGGTACCTATCTCCCCTTCATTTTTCGGTTCGAAGTCAACTGTAAAAATCGGATTCAAGAAAGTGAGCTTCGATAAACCGTGTGTCATTCATGTTTTTCCTAATGCAGGAATTCCTCACGAGGTACTTTTTCTAATACTACAAAAACTTCGTGTTAAAACTTTGATAAAATTTACATGTGTTTCTAAGTTACAGTTTGCGTCAATCGTGAATGACGCACGATTTATTGAAACTTACTTTCTTGAGGCCCAAAATATTTATTCTCGTATTTAATTTCTTACCCAAAATGCTGGAAAAGGTTGAAAATCCCATAGTATGTTATACAAGAAAGTTGTTCTATACTCGAAAAAATGATTTCGTTATCGGCAAGGAAAAAGCTTTACCCTATCTTAATAAGCTGGCAGTTATGGAAAACAATATCAGAAGGGATTAGTTGGTGGTTGTACTGGTTTAGTGTGTTTTCTAGTTGGTTATAGTCCATATTGACCATATAGTATTGAGCGAAGAAGCTGTTCTTATTTTGTGGCTGATATCTTTAACTTTAGTAACTCGAGAAACTACGTATTTTCTCTCGCATTCACACCCACAAAAAATGGTGGGTACGAGATTGTTGATTTGGATATTATTCAATATCGAATAATTATGAGTTGATGCGTTCCTCAGTGTTTATCATTGCGATGGTCCTGCTAAGGTAAACTACAAATGTTTAATCCTTACACTTGGATGTAGTGATACTCAATTAATATAGAGAGAGATAAAAATAAAATGAAATAAAAACGCAAATACCACAAGGGTATGCCACACAATTTATCCATTGGATTGATGGAACTCAATATTGGTGGTCGTGTGACAAAATCGTGTTTAAACGAACATTGTTATCGGTTGACGAATATAAGGTTCGAGTAATGAAACTACCTCAAAAATTGATTAACCCTTACCATGTTTCAAAACAGAGACATATTCCATTGGAGTACCGAATATGTCTCTATGTTGCTAGAATTAACTGAGGAATATGATACTCATAGTGGTGCATTTTATTTCGACATATTGAAAATTTGAAACACAGAATAAAGGAAGTTTGGAAAAAATAAACTATGGCATTTGATCTTCTGGTAAGTATATGTCCATCTACTGTCCATAACAACACATGTAATTTTCTCTTAATAAAAATGATATAACTATGGATAGTATTCGGATTGCTGAATTCACTTGTAATTTTTTTTTTGTTGGGGGAACTTACTGCCGCTTCACAAAGGAAGGCGAAGTTGTATAGTACAATTTTACGATTTGCAATCGAGAGAACTTAACCAAGTAAGAGTTGGTAGTAAGTGTGGTTCCAGTTATCATGTTTTTAATGATGTTGAAAACCTCATTTCTTTAAGAGCTTGGGAAACAACATAAGAAGATAGAGAAAGATAACTTGGTGGAAACATATATACAAACATGGCGAGGATAATACAAGACATATTTAAGAAAATGCCACCAAGAACTAGTGCAACGTTTTTCATTTTTTTCTTCTTTAAGTGGAAAAAATATAGTCAGTTTAATCAACAAAACATCTTTTTCTAATCTAATAATCATTTTGCACCAGCTGTTGGTACTTTCTTATAGTGCACAAAATTGGATTCCGTTTTATACATTGCTATATCAAACTAATCACTTAATTTGAGGTGAAAGAAATGGAAGGTTCATGGCCAAGAAATCGATTGAGACACTAAGGGCTAATTGAATAATGTGGAGTGCGCAATATATTTCTTCAGGCTTCATCATCAGATTGGTTCAGATTCATCATGTTCAGGGAGTTTATAAGTGATAGCATATTAGAAAGAATTATGGGATTCTTGCTATCAGTGAAGTTTTGTTCGTGGTCGCTAATTTGGGTTCAAGTACAGTGGAGATTGATAAGGACTTCACTTGATTACACTATGCAATATGACAAGTTATTGGGCAAATTATCTTCTTTTTTTTTTTTCCACAAGAGCATCTCTGCTTCAAGAAGGACAACATCCAATAAGTTTGGGTTTAATTCTTAACACCATTCTTTTTCTGTACCTTCCAAAGAAAATTTTAGTATGATTTTAGGGTACATCTCGATCTTTCTCTTCTCGATTTATTTTCTTATTGTATCTTTCTTTATAATTGCTTTTTGAGTTTTTTGTTGTATTTGATATGTTTACTCACGAAAACCACCATGCAAACAATCTATTTTTTTAATAAATGAATTGGTTAGTTTTTTTTGCTAAGAAATTAACTTTTATTGAAAAAAGAAAATCAAATCTTGTAACATGAAGTATGGTGGGTTATCCAACCATCCTCCACTACATTGTTTGTTCTACATATGCATTGTTGTCTCTACCAACAAATTCAGTTCTAGAGTAAGAAAATGAACTTGAAAGAAACTTGCAATCTTCCAAAATGGAACTGCTAAACCAATGTAACTGGTTGTTATTTTCCCTAAAATAATTAATGAGTGTTTTAACATCACAAAAACAGATTGACTCCAACTACAGATCTTTAGCCCACTTAATGCCTTCATAGTTCTGTCTCCTTTGGATTCCTGGCTATCCCACTAATCAGGTGCATCCCCTGAAGGTACCTTCTTTATCAGTAATATATATACCTAGACCAATATCATTAGTATGTTTGTCAAAATATGCATCACAATATAACAACGCACAGTTATCTGGAAGATCAAAGATAATTGGCTATAGGCATTGTTATGATCATCCCACTACTCAATATCAGAGATGATACATAAAGTATTTCTAACAATGTCAAGGGGAGCAACAGTCTAGTTCTGAAAGATTTTAAAGCAGCTATCTTTCAGGATACTCCAAGCATAAAAAAGATTAATTGAATAGTTTCGACTCATTACTGTTTAACCATTTAAGAATCTATCTTGTATAGAGATAGTATAATAGACATACATCAAAACAAGATGACCAAGATAAGTTAAAGCTTAGGTGGCTTGAGCATAAGAGCATTGTAACAAAAAATGTTAGTAGTTTCAACATGGATATTGATTCCACACATAGTATAAATGAAAAGGGGATAACAGATCTCCTTATCTAATGCCTTTGCTAGGTTTGAAAAACCTACATGGAGAACCATACAATATAATAGATATATTAGTGGTGCTAATGCATTGAAGAATTAAATACACCAATCCGAGCAAAAACCGTTAAACACATTAATCAAAACAAACTATTCAACTCTCTGAAAGGCCTTAGACATGTCAAATTTAAGGTCCATAATACCATTCCAATTCCCCCCCTCTTATTCGTCGTAGTGTGGACAATCTCGTGACCAATAATCACATTATCACATATGATTAGGTAATGACAGGGTTAATTGAGTAACACATTTACACTTGCCTTACACCACTTATGGTGGTTGTGTTTCTGTTTTCTGTTATCATCTGTCTACACGTGTACGCTCACATTTGGTTCTGTTGTAACTGTCTTTGACATCCTGTCTATGTTGTTTTATTGCAGCTATATAATGCTGTCTGTATTGTACTTTCTTGTTACTGTTAAGAGATAAGGTTTTGTTGTTTCCATGGTATCAGAGCATAAGCTTGATCCATTAATGGAGTTTTCAGATCTGAAATTTTAATATCTTGATTCTTCTTAACTTCGATCAATTTTTCTTTTCAGATCTGGTTTATTTTGTTCTCTACTCTTTAATTCCTTTCTCTGCTATCTCATTAACAAGTTCTGTGATCTATCTTTACCTGTTTTCTCTAAATTGATCTATATCATCTTTTGCTGTAAATCTTTCTTGTATCAATGGCTGACAAACCTTTCTCAAAAGTACCTATGAGTCAGTTAAGAGATGTTATTCCTGTTAAGCTCAAAGATGACAATTATCTTACCTGGAAATTGCTTATGAAGCCGATGTTTGAAAAATACTATGTGCAAGATATTGTTGATGGTACAAGACCTTGTCCAAGACAATTTCTCAACAATCAAACACTTAATGAAGCTTATACAGCATGGAATAACGATGACACAACTCTTATAATATGGATCAACTCTACAATCTCAGATAATGTCATACCTTACTTTGCTGGATCTACTTCTTCTCATGACCTCTGGAAGAAGATTGAAGCAAGATATGCTCAAGTTTCCGCTACGCATGTGTTTCATCTTCGAACAAAGCTTCGATCCTTCAAATTAGGTACTCAATCTATCACTAATTATATGAATGAGATGAGAAAATGTGTTGATATGTTAGCTGCTGCTGGAGAAATCATTCCTGACAGTGAAATTTGTGTCACAATTTTATCTGGTTTGCCTGCTGATTACAAACCTTTTGCTGCATCTGTTCGTACTCGTAATCCTCCAGTATCTGGTACTGAATTTACAATCTACTTCTTAGTGAAGAAATTGTTGTTTCAGAGGACAACAAAAACGCCTTAGCAGATAGTCAACACAAAGCCTTCATAGCTCAATTTCTTAATTCATCATTCAATCCTTCATACCGTCCCTCAAATCCTAACTTTAGAGGTGGTCATAGCTTCAATTACAGAGGAAGAAGGCCTTGTAATCCTAATTTTAGAGGAGGATATACTCAGAACAGTTATACTCCCAGATCTACTTCATCCAGTTCATATTTTACTTATCCTAGTTCAGCTATTTCTACACCTCCTCCTCCTTCCATGGCAACAAATGAGAATATTACTTGTCAAATTTGTCACAAAATTGGTCATGGTGCAGCTGAGTGTAATCAGAGGATAAATTTTGCTTATCAAGGCAAAACACCACCACCAAATATTCATGCTATGTTGGCTGCTGCTAATGTTTTTGGTGAGAATCCATGGTATGCAGACAGTGGATCCAATAATCATATTACCAATGATGTTACTCAAATTGATCAAGCTGACTCTCATGATGGAAATGAGTTTATACAAACTGCTAATGGTGAATCAATGGCTATTTCCAATATTAGTGATTCAGTTCTGACAGCTGCAGGTAACAAATTTCATCTTGGACATGTTCTTTATGTGCCTAATGCTTCACATAATTTGCTATCTGTTTATAGATTCACTTGTGACAATAAATGTTCTATCATATTTTCTGAATATGAATTTGTTGTGAAGGACCTTCAAACTGAGATAACTATTTTGGAAGGGCCACATAAGAATGGACTGTACCCTATATGTTTTGATAAACTGTCTGCTGCTTTTAGTGTTGTGAAGATCTCCCCTGCTATTTGGCACTCAAGACTTCCTCATCCTTCATTTCAGACATCACAAAGAGTCTGTAGCTCTCTTAATGTACCTTCAGTAATAAAAGAACCCTTGTTCTGTAATGAGTGTCAGTTAGGAAGAAGTCATAAGCTTCCTTTTACTTTCTTGTCATAATGCAACTAAGCCTCTGGAGCTTTTGCATATGGATCTCTGGGGTCCTTTACCTGTATCTTGTATTGGTGGTTCTCACTATTATGCTAATGTGACTGATGATTTTTCAAAGTTTTGTTGGCTATTTCCTTTATCTGCTAAATCAGATTTTAAGACTGTATTTTCTCACTTCAAGACTCAAATTGAGAAACAGCTGCAGTGTCCTATTATCACAATTAGAACTGATGGTGGAGGAGAGTTTATTAACAGAGAATTGTATGAGTTTATTTCCTTACATGGTATTAATCATGAAGTAACATGTCCACACACAAGTGAACAAAATGGTGTGGCAGAATCAAAACACAGACATATATTGGATATTGGAAGAACTTATCTGATTAAAGCTGGAATATATTCTTCTTATTGGGTTGATTCCTTTGTCACAGCTAATTATGTGATTAATAGACTGCCTACAAGATCTATTCAGTTTATATCACCATATGAGAAGCTTTTTCATCAGAAGCCTGACTACAACTTCATGAGAATATTTGGATGTGCTTGTTATCCATGGTTTAAGCCATATGCAGCACACAAGCTTTCTCCAAGAAGTATTCAGTGTGTGTTTCTTGGTTATAGTTCACAACAAAAGGGGTATAGGTGTCTGGATGTTATTAGTGGCAGAGTTTATGTCTCACGACATGTGATATTTGATGAATCCACATTTCCATTTAGTTCTTTATCAGGAAATTCTTCAATTTCATTCACTTTGTTGGATTTTCCTACTTCTCATGAACCAGTTGAGATGGAATAGAACATCTTTTAATCTATTAGTTCTGAAATTGACACAATACAGCCAAATGCCCAGCCTACTTCTACTGCAGTCATCACCAATACACATACTATGCAAACCAGAGGAAAGTCAGGTATTTTTAAGCCTAAAAGCTTGTTTGCTACTAATATCCAATTCCTGAAGGATTACTTTGTACTTCTTTACCAATTGCACCTACAACTTTTGCTCAAGCTAATAAGTTACCTGTTTGGAGAGCTTCTATGGTTAGAGAAAATACAACATTGGAAAAAGATGGAACTTGGACTAAAGTTCCTCTACCACCAGGTGCAAATGTTGTTGGTTGTAAATAGGTTTATAAAACAAAGACTCTTGAAAATGGTGATTTTGATGTGGCAAAGTCAAGAGTTGTAGCTAAAGGCCATCAACAACCAGGAAAAGATTATAATGAAACTTTTGCTCCAGTTGCAAAGCCAACAACCATCAGAATTATTCTTGCTTTAGCTGTTCACTTTGACTGGAAAATAGAACAGATAGATATCAACAATGCT
This sequence comes from Papaver nudicaule, assembly GCA_023529015.1. Taxonomy (NCBI): domain Eukaryota; kingdom Viridiplantae; phylum Streptophyta; class Magnoliopsida; order Ranunculales; family Papaveraceae; genus Papaver; species Papaver nudicaule. Next base: position 3,213 of record JAJJMA010105813.1, on the reverse strand, counting down.
TTTATACATGGTGATTTACAGGAAGAGGTTTATATGGAGTAACCCCCAGGTTTTTTTGATGAAGAACATCCTGATTGGGTTTGTAAACTGCACAAATCTATTTATGGCTTAAAACAAGCTCCAAGAGCTTGGTATGAGAAGTTGCAGTCTGCATTACTAACACCTGGTTTTTAATCTTCATCAGCTGATACTTCAATGTTTGTCAGCAGAGTTGGCAAGAGAATTACAGTGGTATTAGTTTATGTAGATGATATCCTAATTACTGATCCTTCATCAGCTCACTGCCTTGAAGTGATCAAATATCTCAGTTCACATTTTCCAGTCAAACATTTGGGTGAATTACACTACTTCTTGGGGCTTCAGGTTAAGAGAAATGCCAGTTGTTTATTCTTAAGTCAGACAAAATATGCTTTAGAACTTCTCACCAAGACTAACATGCTAGGTGTTAAACCATGCTCTACACCAGCTACTGCAAAAGTCAGACTAAGTAAAGATGATGGAGTTCCACTTTCTGATCCAACTGAATATAGGTCCTTGGTTGGAGCTTTGCAGTATCTAACTTGGACAAGGCCTGAGATCAATTATGCAGTTCAACATGTATGTCAGTTTATGCACAATCCAACAACTATTCACTTGACTGCTGCCAAAAGAATCCTTAGGTATATCAAGGGAACTCTAGATCATGGTATTTTCTACCAGAAAGGTTTAACTGCACTGCAAGGTTATAGTGATGCAGACTGGGCTGGAAATCCTGACGATAGAAAGTCTACAAGTGGGTATTGCATCTTCTTTGGCAGTAATCCAGTGTCTTGGAGTGCAAAGAAGCAGGCTACTGTCTCCAGATCCTCAACTGAAGCACAATACAAGTCACTAGCCAATACAGCTGCAGAAGTAGTTTGGATATGTAAACTTCTGAAGGATCTTTATCTGTTTCTACCTGTTCCTCCTGCTATTTACTGTGATAACATCAGCTCTATCTCCTTGGCATCAAATCCTATGTTTCACAGCAAAATGAAACATTTGGCTATTGATTTTCATTTTATCAGAGATTTGGTCCAAGACAAGACTATGTCAGTATCCTATATCTCAACACTTCATCAGCTTGCAGACATTTTCACTAAAAGTCTTCATGGGCCAAGGTTTGATTTTTTGAAAGACAAGTTGAAGGTTTACTCCTTAAACCAGTTCAACTTGAGGAGGGGTAATGACAGGGTTAATTGAGTAAGACATTTACACTTGCCTTACACCACTTATGGTGGTTGTGTTTCTGTTATCTGTTATCATCTGTCTACACGTGTACGCTCACATTTGGTTATGTTGTAACTGTCTTTGACAGCCTGTCTATGTCGGTTTATTGCAGCTATATAATGCTGTCTGTATTGTACTTGCTTGTTACTGTTAATGAGATAAGGTTTTGTTGTTTCCATTAGGCACATAAACTGTCAAGATTATTTTTCTAAGAAGAGGCTTCATTGGTTAGTTTAATTAGGAGTTCGGTTTTTTGTTTATGTTCTGTGCAATTTTCATGGCCTAGACTAATTGGGCCTCTCTCCTTTTGTAATTAAATTTTCGTTTTTTCTAAAACTATTAGCCATTTCTTTTTGCCCAAAAAACAACAAAAAAAAAACTGCTCACTTAATTTGTCTCGTTGCCATCTCAGGCTGCTCACCATTTTGAAGGATTCCTTGTCTTCAAGGAGAGCCCTTGGGATCTTAGTACCCCGCCATCTTAGAGTAGTATTGGTTGTGGTTGTCACATATTAAAGCTGGTCGGCTGTTGATATAAACATCACGACTTAAATCACGTTCTTTTGTGTGGGACCGTCGGTAGGAATTAACCTGTTTGGTGGATGCTGGGCCTATGCCATGGTTATCTTGCTCCACCGCTGGCTGCTGGGCCTATGCCATGGCTTCTGCATCCCTATGGCACGTTAGTCGTTTCTAGACAATTTAGTTGTCAACATTGCCGGGTCTCATTCTCATCTAAGAAACAGTCTGACAAATGAGTGTCTGATAACATCATGTCTACATCTGCATTTGCATCACTCGGATAGTAAGTCAACGTGGTTCTTTAGAACAAGTCCTATTATCCTTCTCTATTCCTTTTTTCAATATTTCATTTTTGAGAAGAACCTGAAAATTTACCAAGTTCAACTAAGGTAAGCATCATTGATCTATTCAAGTATATGTAAAAATTGACTAATAAACTTCTAAAATATGCTTTCTTTGTCATTATCTTGCACCCAACGGTTAACAAGCTAACACAACAAACAGGCATTACATTGTCAAAACACGTATTGCCACACCGGCCTGACCAATTCCACCTCCGCACAGTGGAAATCCTAACCTATATAAACAATGGTAATGAGTTGACATTATCTTTATAACTGCAAACCCTTGAATGTATCAGAAACCAAACACAAATTTTGAAGATAGAAAGCCATGGCTGTCAAAACTTCATTCTTCCTCCTAAATCTCTCTTTCTTTGTGATCTTATTTTTCACTTCACCATGTTATTCGGACCCCGACCAGCTACAAGACTTTTGTGTCGCTGACTTAAACGCCACCACAACTTCCCTGAATGGGTTTCCATGCAAGCCGGTGTCACAAGTTTCATCAAGTGACTTTTTCTTTAGTGGTTTGACGAAGGAAGGAAACACCAATATTTTTGGGGTTAGTGTTACCGCAGGTAATGTTCTTTCATTTCCTGGGTTAAATACGCTGGGAATTTCAATGAATCGTGTCGTTTATGCACCTGGTGGAGTTAATACACTTCACTCACACCCTAGAGCAACTGAAGCTGGAGTTATCATTAAGGGGACTCTACTTGTTGGGTTTGTAAGTACTACAAATGTTTTCTACTCGAAGGTTTTGAACGCTGGAGAAATGTTTGTGATCCCTAAGGGACTTGTGCACTTTCAAAAGAACGTTGGACGGGGAAAGGCTGTCGCCATAACTTCCTTCAATAGTCAATTACCCGGGGCTGCAGTACTTCCCGCTACTCTCTTTGCTTCAAGCCCTGCGATCCCTAATGATATTTTGGCTCAGAACTTCCAGGTTGATGAGACAGTCATCACTAGCATAAAATCTAAGTTCGGTTCATCCTAGTTTTCTTTCTAAATATACTGAGATTCTTGTAATTTTTATATCTTACAGAAATTGATTGTTGTTATAAACCTAAAGTTTAATGTCTAAGATGCCCTTGTGTCTAAGT
>JAJJMA010105797.1:0-10032 GCA_023529015.1 Papaver nudicaule | reverse complement strand
GGTATGTATATGCGACTACACGGTGAAGATTACCACTCAAATTAGATGTTAGTATATCTGGTTAAAATGGTGGGTGGTATTGCACACCTTCTCACGATTGGGTCAATGGATATGTTCAACTGTTCAATGGATGTAATTATGAGATGTTGAGGAGTCTGACTGAGACTAACTGAGGATAGACACCTATTTAATGGTATCACTCAGAATTTACAGTTAACCATTTCTCTAAGCAACCAACTATTCTCATGATTTCATCTAACCTTTCTAATCCCATTTACTGATTTACTCCCTAAAGTCAAGTTAGTCAAAGTTAGTCATAATTAATGCTATGATAAGAATATCCTTTAGGGTTTGAACTGACTAAATTGGGAAGGGCAATATTAGATAAGATAACCCTTCTTCAAACTTATGGTGGTATATATGGCGCGTGGGTTCATGTGGCTCATTTTTTTCGGCTGAATGGTACAATTTGGCTCACTTTGTACGAGTATATGAGATTTGGGAATGATCAGCGTTGGTGCTTTTCTGTAGATCTTGTAGGGCCCAGGTGGGAGATCTGCTTTCAAAGTACAGTAGAAGTACAAAAAAGATATGGAGTAAAAAAATAAAATCCAGAAATGTCAATACGTTAGATAAAATTTAGCAGCTACAAGATCCAGATATTGCATTATTATTGGTAACTGGAAACATTCAAGTTAATTTGGGTATGTTTAGGTTAGGGCCTAGTAATGATCAGAATTGACCGGAGCAAGTATTGAAATTTGACTTTGGTGCACGGCATTGATTTTGATTTGAAACACACCAACACATAATATTTTATACAAATCACAATCGGAACCTGCATAATATCTTTAGTCAAAACTAAAAACTAAAATAGTTAACTGAAAACTACGAAACTTAAATTTTTGATCAACCTTTCAGAGTGATTGCATAACCCGGCTTGTTGAAGACCATACTAACAAAATATTCATAAACTGCAACAAACAAAAATAGCTAAAAGAAATGCTGATAAAAAATAAGAAGAAGACTTACTAAAACCCAAAAGAAGAAACCCCAATCTTTTCCCCTTCTTTTAAAACCCTAATAATGGATGCGAAGTACTCGACTGGGGTTTTAAGACCTATAGGCTAAGGTTCTTCCTCAAATATCTCAGTCTTGATACCATTAAGAACTCGGAACCTCCTTACCTTTGGGGTAAGATCTCTATAGAAAGCCTTCTCATCGTACTCCTCGTCGGGTATATCTTCACCAGTCTCCTTTCGAAGCTCATCAAAACTGCGGAAAAAAAGCATACCACGCCTTAGTTGGAGGGGGTGGAGAAGGGTCATCAATTATTCCTTCTTGGAGTTCTTCAACAAGTTCTTCATCTTCCAGTGCTTCAACAACTTCTTCATCTTCAAAAATAATGAGTCTTTCTAAGTATTCTTGAAGCTCTTCAAAAGTTCTCATAGAAGCCATTCTTAGTTTTTCTATGTGATCTCACTGATATACTTTTCTCTCTGATTGTTGTGAAGAGATGAGTTGTGAAGAAAAAGTTCTTTATAGATTATAGCAAAGTAGGGAGAAAGGGTCGGTGTTGAATTGGGACAGCGGTAAATTTAAGAGCATTTACTACATTAAACAACCACCTATATCTAATCCTTTCTATTCCCAGAAAAGAAAAAAAAAGTCCAAAAATATCGATGGATGAGATTCACTATTGAGCTTCGAGTGTGCAAAAAATTCGTACGAATGCCTTTAGATCACAGATTTATAAATTCACTATCAAAGATGATTTTTAGTTCCAAAAATAAAATGTAAAATAAAATTGAAAATAAAATTACACTTAGAGGGTGTAAACACAGGAGGGTTGGAGATTAAAAAAAATTCTCCCAACTAATTAACCATTTTTTTTTTGTCTTGTAAAGTCCAATCCGTCATTAAATCTACTCAAATAAAGTATTTATTTGTATTTAAAACTGCCTAATATATACTCCTATATATTTGACAATCCAATTAACCAAAAATATCGAGCAGTTACTCGTGAGGGCAATATTGTCGTGAAGGAAATACCGCAAAATATCGAGCAGATTTCTCGTAAGGGTAATATTGTTGTCAAAGAATACCGCAAAAATTGAGCAGGTTACTCGTCAGGGTAATATATTGAGTAGGTTACACACAAGGGTAATTATGTCATTTATGAATACTGGAAAATATCGAGCATGTTACTCGTAAGGATAATATTGTCGTCAACGAATACCGCAAAAATTGATCAGGTTATTCGCCAGGTGATATAATGTGTAGGTTACACAAAAGGGTAATAATGTCATTAATGAATACTTGAAAATATCGAGCTGGTTACTCGTAAGGGCAATATTGTTGTCAACGAATACCGCAAAAATTGAGCAGGTTACTTGTCAGGGTAATATATTGAGTAGGTTACACACAAGGTTCATAATGTTATTAATGAATACTGGAAAATATCGAGCAGGTTACTCGTAAAGGCAATATTGTCGTTAAGGATAAACCGCAAAATATAAAGCAGCTTTCTCGCAAGGGTAATATTGTCATGAACGAATACCGCAAAAATATTGAGTAGGTTACACACAAGGGTAATTATGTCATTAATGAATACTCGTAAAGGTAATATTGTCGTTAAGGAAATACCGCAAAATATCAAGCAGGTTTCTCGCAAGGGTAATATTGTCGCCAACGAATACCGCAAAAATTGAGCAGGTTACTCGTAAGGGTAATATATCGAGCATGTTACTCGTAAGGGTAATATTGTCGTCAACGATTACCGCAAAAAATGAGCAGGTTACTCGTCAGGGTAATATATTGAGTAAGTTACTCGTAAGGTAATATTGTTGTTAAGGAAATACCGCAAAATATCGAGCATGTTACTCATAAGGGTAATATTGTCGTCAACGAGTACCACAAAAATTGAGCAGGTTACTCGTTAGGGTAATATATGGAGTAGGTTACACACAAGGGTAATATTGTTACTAATGAATGCTGGAGAATATCAAGCATGTTACTTGTAAGGATAATATTATCGTCAACGAATACCGCAAAAATTGAGCAGGTTATTCGTCCGGGTAATCGATTTTCAATTCGTTTCGATTTTCGCATAATCTTCTTGAATTCAGACAAGGAGATTTCTTGTTTTTCATTCCTTTATTACATCTTCAATGGTAATGATTTCCAATCATTTTCATTAACTTCATTGTATCTTTTCTTTTCAATTTCTTGAAAACTAGGTTAACTATGGCATCGCCAGTTAACATTGATTCATTACCTAAATCGTCAAGAAAAGGAGACTTTCCGGCTCTTGCTTTACCTGAATCTATGGTTAAAGTGGATGATTGGCAATTTAGTTTAATTGGGAGGCTAGATCTACAGTCGATAGAATTTTCGAAAGCTATCATTCAACTGGAAAATCAATGGGTTGAGTTATCAGGTAAGGTTGATTTTATTCCCTTAGGTAAAGGTTACTTTATCATTCAATTACAAAATGAAGTTGATAAAAAGTATGTTTGGAGGAGTAGAGTTTGGTCAGTTGATGAACAATTTTTGAGAATTAGGGATTGGACTCCGAATTTCAGAGCTGATAATAAAAAAATCACAACTACAGCTGTTTGGGTGAGGTTTCCTGGTCTCAGTATTGAGTACTGGACTTAAGAGATTATTCTTTCACTGGGAAAAGTTCTTGGTAATCTGATTAAAGTAGACGAGAACACTTTAAAGAGGAAATTGGGCTTTTATGCAAGTGTTCTTGTTGAAATTGATTTTGCTGAGGAAGTTCCAAACAAAATTTGGGTGGAATCTAAATTTGGTGAATTCTTTCAACCTGTAGAGATTCCTAGATGGCCAAAGTTTTGTCCTCACTGCAAAATAATTGGTTATACTGAGGCTCAATGTAGAACTAGAAGTGCTGAAACAACTAGCAATGATGGTATTCATCTTAATAGTGATGGGTTTCAGGGGGTGAAGAAGAAAAGAAGACAAACAGAATAAAGTTAAAGAAGTCTATATTCCTAAAAAGATTATTTCTAAGAAGATTTCTTATGATTCTGCTTGTGGTTTTAATTTTTCAGATAAAACAGAAGAAGCAGTTGTTTTTGAAAATTCAGAAAACCTCTTTGGTGACTCCAGTGGAGTGATCAAAGATATCACTATTCATCCTAGTTTTGTTGGAGATACAGGTAATAATATTTCCTCTCCTAGTTTTGAAAATTTAGTCACAGCTAATGGAAGATATAATATTATTGCTGAGCAGCATCACATTTTCCTAAGTCAAAAAGCTAGAATAAATTGGCTTCAACATGGAGATGCCAACACTAATTTCTTTCACACTAGCATCAAACTGAGACAGGCTAGGAACTCAATTGTGGAGTTAGAAGACTCAAATGGTGATATAATTACTACACAAGCAGGGATTGCTGACATTCTGGTTGACTACTTCAGCAGGAAATTTACAACTCAACAAACTAATTTCCATGATGATTTGTTTGATGCCATTCCAAGTGTGGTAAATGAGGAGGATAATGCTATGCTTGAAACAACTCCTTCTGAAGATGAAATAACACTAGCAGCTTTTGGATTAAATCCAGATGGAGCTCCTGGACCTGATGGCTTCTCAGGTATTTTCTACAGAGAATGTTGGGACATTATTAAATATGATCTGATTAATGCTATTCAATTTTGCTGGAACTATCAAATCATTCCAAGTGGTTTGAATTCAAATTTCCTTACACTTATTCCAAAAGGTAGAGGTGTTAAGAAAGCTTCACAGTTCAGGCCAATTGGCCTCAGCCATTTTTGTTTCAAGATTATTACAAAAATTATTACTACAAGACTTGGAACTCTGTTACATAAAGTTGTATCTCCACAACAGTGTGCATTTATTAAGGGGAGGTGCATACATGACCAAGTTATTCTAGCTTCAGAATTAGTCAATGAGATGTCATTTAAAAGAAGGGGTGGTAATGTTGGTATTAAATTGGATATATCACAGGCTTATGACACTCTTGAATGGGCTTTCTTGTCAGAAGTGTTGAGAAGATATGGTTTCTCACAGAAATTTAGAAACTGGATCTACACACTCTTACATACAACTAAAAATTCCATTATGTTAAATGGTGGACCAGTTGGGTATTTTGGAGTTAGCAGGGGTCTTAAGCAGGGTGACCCTTTGTCTCCAATCTTGTTTGTTATAGCAGAGGATGTACTCAGCGGAAAGTTGAACCAAATGATTCTTAATGGGCAGATTCAACCAATGGTGATTAGAAAAGGAATACATCCATCTCAACTGTTTTTTGCAGATGATATTTTCATCTTCTGTAATGGAGGAAAGAAAAGCTTGCAAAATCTCAGTAACATTCTTACTGCTTATCAAGATGCTTCAGGTCAGATTATTAATGCTAGTAAAAGTAAATGTTTTGTGGGAGGTACTACTGAGTCAAGAAAAGTTCTTATTTCTGATATAATGAAGATGAATATTTCCTCATTTCCTGACAAGTACCTAGGTATTATGCTAGTGCAAGGTAAAGTTAAATCTGAGCATATTTGGTCTTTTGTTGAACTGCTACAACAAAGATTAGCATCCTGGATTGGAAGATTCTTATCTTTTCAAGCTAGGATTACCTTAGTTCAATCAGTTCTATGCAGTATTCCACTCTACAATATGTCCATATACAAATGGCCAGTAAAGGTGGTTAATGCTTGTGAGAAGATTGTCAAGAATTTTCTATGGTCAGGCAATGCAGAGGATAGGAAATGTGTCACTCTGGCTTGGGAGAAAGTATGTTCACCAAAAAGTGAAGGTGGACTTGGCTTAAGGAAATTTGAAGACATTAACAAAGCTTTACTTCTAAAGCTGCTGTGGAGGATTGTAAATTCTAAAGATGAATGGGCTCTTTTCTTCTTAGCTAAATATAAGGATACTAATGATCAATGAATTACTTCTTATAAACAGTCATCCATATGGCCAGGGATAAAATGGATTCTTCAAGATTTTCAAGACAATGTAAGATGGATCATAGGTAAAGGAGAAAAAATCTCAGTCTGGAATGATAGTTGGATTCTAGATGGTCCAATTAGTAAGCTTTTTCCTGCTCATCCTTATATCCTACAACACCCTCATATGAAAGTTGGTGAACTCATTGAAGAGGGTAAGTGGCTCATCCCATCTGCTATGCTGAGATTTTTCTCTATCTCAGATCTTCCTAGCATTCATACAGGGGATGATATATTAATTTGGACTGGAAATCAAAGAGGAGAATTTTCTGTTTCCTCAGCATTGAATATTGTCAGAACTTCATTCTCTGAAAAGAAGAATTTTAAGAAAATCTGGAAAACTTGTGCTCATCCCTCAACAGCTGCAAATGTTTGGAAGATTGTGAGGAGAGTCTGTACTACAGAAGAAGCATTACAGAGAAGAGGTTTCTCTTTTGCCTCAAGATGTTACTTATGTCATGAAGCACAGGACTCTATTGACCACATTATTTGGCATTGCCCATACAGTAAGGAGATTTGGAAATGGTTGTCAGGTATCTTTTCCTTTACTATACCTATTTCTTTTGATGATCTTCTAAATGCTTGTAAAAGGAAAAGTACTGTGGTTCAAAATATTTGGTTGGTGGCTGCTTTTACAACCATGGTTGACATCTGGAAAACAAGGAATGCTGCCTATTTTGATAATACTTCACCAAATCACAATGTTGCTATACACAGAATTGCTCACAGAACTCAGGAAAGTGAAGTCAGACTAAAAGGGTGTATGTGGAGCTCAGATTATGATGTTAATATTCTGAAAGTTTTTGGTTTCTCCATGAGGAAAGTTAAAAGAAATATACCTATACCATGTTTCTTTAAGCTTCCAGATGAAGGAATTCCATTACTCTGTTGTGATGGTGCATCTAAAGGGAATCCTGGTGCTGCTGGTTATGGCTTCCTGGCAAGAAATCACTGTGGTGAATTCATTGAAGCAGAATCTGGTGGTCTTGGGACTGCTACAAATTTTATGGCAGAAGTAATGGCAGAAGTAATGGCAGTCATTATTTTAGAGCTATTGAATGGGCTTTAGAACATCACCATTTTAAGATTATGTTACAAACAGACTCAAGAGCAGTCATTCTAGCTTTTCAGGCCAACAAAATCCCTTGGAGCTTCATAGTCAGATGGGAAAATCTGTGTAAGAAGATGCATTCTGTGCATTTCAAACATGTTTATAGAGAGATCAACTTTTCTGCAGATTTTTTTGCTAATAAAGGTGTTCTCTTACAGAAAGGGCAATCAAGAGTTTATTATACAAGACCTGAAGATCTTAGAAGACTTGAGTTTCCTGATATTACATATTATAGATTCACTTGATTGTGTTTTGTAATTTTTCTTTTTTTTGATTTCCTGCTGTCTGTGGGACTTGGGTTTTGTTGCCCTGTTTTTGTTGGTTTTGTTTTCTTTTCTTGAGTCTTTAGTCCTGTAATTTTTCCCCCATTTTAATAAAGCTATTGTTTTTTTTTTAAAAATAATAAAAATATATATATATATATATATATTCGTCCGGGTAATATATTGAGTAGGTTACACAAAAGGGTAATAGTGTCATTAATGAATACTGGAAAATATCGAGCAGGTTCCTCGCAAGGGTAATATTGTCGCCAACGAATACCGCAAAAATTGAGCAGGTTACTCGTCAGGGTAATATATTGAGTAGGTTACACACAAGGTTAATTATGTCATTAATGAATACTGAAAAATATCGAGCATGTTACTCGTAAAGGTAATATTGTTGGCAACAAAGACTGCAAATATCGAGCCGGTTACTCGTAAGGATAATATTGTCGTCAACGAATACCGCAAAAATTGAGCAGGTTACTCGTCAGGGTAATATATTGAGTAGGTTACTCGTAAGGCAATATATTGTTGTTAAGGAAATACCGCAAAATATCGAGCATGTTACTCGTAAGGGTAATATTGTCGTCAACGAGTACCGCAAAAGTTCGTTAGGGTAATATATTGAGTAGGTTACACACAAGGGTAATAATATCATTAATGAACACTGGAAAATACTCGTATCGAATAGGTTACTCGTAAGGGCAAACTGATCCATCATTAGAGTACCCCACCCACACGACACATCCCTTCCCATGTAACCGTACAAACCGATCCATTATTTTATTTTATTTTTGAAGAGAGAAGAGAAAGCCTGCATTTTATATATGTAGTAGAGTATTACAAAGATGGCTAAGATACATCAAAAAAAGCACAAGAACAATGGAGTTTGTTTTGGTACACCTGAAACAGTGGAGTTTGTTTTCGGATCCTATGGTGGGTTTTCTTGAGCTCCACATTCAGTTCGAATGGATAATGGAGTTTGTTTTGGTACACCCGAATCCGCCTGATTTGCACATGTGTATGTTGTAGTATCCTCTCTAATCTTAACACGTGCAAGGTTAACAACTTTGTCAGCAGAGCCAGACGTGTCAGGAGCAACAGAATCAAGAGATCTTGGTTTTGGCTGGATTCTGTCGAAAACGTCCACGTTTGGTGGGCCATTATGGATAAGAGTTGGCTGCCCCATAGCCCCCAATCCAGAAGACTCAGATCGGTACTTCATTAATATCAGGTGGTTGGCGGGAAGTACTCATAATAGAATAGCGCAAAGGTGGTAGTAATAAAGATAGAAAATCTGTTGGATTTGGATATGATAAAATCGTGAGAAAGTTAGGATCAATAGAAAGTTGTTGGAAAGTTTGAAATGATGGAGGATAAGTGATGTTATTAATAGAGGATATAAGATTGTCGTAACTCACTTTGTAATCATCGAAAGTTTGAATTGAAGAGCAATGATTACGGATACCTCAAAGATGTGTAAAGAGATGCGTATGCATCCAGAAAAGGATTTTGTCAGGAGGAGAATCAGAGAAGCGTGGAAAGGATGAAAATTAAGATAGAAACTAGGAAATAGACAGAGGCAACAGAAGAAAAACAACAAGTGTAATTTGAGCTTCATGCAGCCACAAAACCCACCCAGCAAACCCATCGAAAGAGGAATAAAAGAAACCTAGTAATAGAGTAGGTAGAAGCGTGTTGTTAATGGGATAATATCCTGAATAGATATAAGTTAGGGTAGATTATAGGATATTATGTTCTGTTAATGGTGTTAGGGCATTGTCCGGACAAACCCACTAGCGTTGGTATGTCAAGCTAGTTGTCAGTTTTAGGTGTCAAAATTCAATTCTTGATTTAGCCTACTAGAGTTTAGATTTCGGAAATGGGATATAGACAGAGTAGTAGAGACCTTGAAGACGAAGACTGTGAAGACAAAGAAGACATCAATTATTCTTCATCGACAAAAGGTTAGTAGGAGTTATGACTTTATGGATATTCTTCTATTTCTACTTTCTCTATTCTTTCGAGATATAGTCGACTACTTTAGTAGTTAATAGCGATTGAGATCGTGTTCTTGTGTAACATGGCTTTATGTCATGACCAGTATTTGATCCCACGAATACTGTGAATCAAGAATGCATGAGATAGATTCGACACCATATGTCCATTACAATGGTTTGCTTGCAAACTGTTATGTTGGATATGGATGAATCTAAAGGAGTACTCTTGAGCAAAGAGCCTGTGGATCACAGCTGAGGACGTTCTCACGTCTAAGTTCTGGCTCAGCCCAGTACTTCCAGCGGAATCCGGATTTGACCTAATTTGACCAGCAGACGGTTCCCGAACCGGTTTGCGTACCAGAGCCTGAAATTCTCCTGTGTCCTATTTGTTCACGTACCAGTACGTGAACCTGACATGGAGATTTCACTGGTAGTCGAATTAAGAGTATATTCTTTTAGAATTTCACTCTGAGTCAAATTCCAAACTCCTTTATCTCTTAGATGGACTTGTGTAAAACATAAATACCTTTTGTGTTCCATCTAACGATCCTCAATGAGTCAATAAGACAAGATTATCTCTGGTCTGTTGGATTCCTATCTTGAAGTGTTTTTGAGCCAACAAAACACTTGGCAGATAAATCTAAAAAGGAATTTCAAT
>JAJJMA010105795.1:0-30220 GCA_023529015.1 Papaver nudicaule | reverse complement strand
ACTCTAAAAACTAAGAAAGTTATAACTGATATTATAAAATACGAAAATATTGGATAAGGTCCATGATAAGGTCATGTAATGGACTATAGCAGGATAAGGTCATGTAATGGACTATAGCAGGATAAGGTCCATTACATGACCTTATACCAAGTTCTGCACAATTGAGAGGAAATATTGAATACATAATATGTTCTTTTGTTCTTTAATACAAAAATTTTATTTCGAAAAACAGACCTTCACAGTTTTCTCTTTATCATCACGTACTAAAATTTGGATTCGGATTTGGATTACATTAGCATAGGTGACGGTAACTATAACCGTGTATTACATTGTAGAAGTTATGTTGTCAGAAAATATTTGAAGTTACAAGTATCTTTAAAGCCCACTCTTTCAAGCTGACGGTAACTATGGATTCTTCTGTCTGTGCAGGTCCATTTTGGGTGAAATGGTCCACTCTTTAAAGCCCAAAATGGGTCTGTGCAGGTCCATTTTGGGTGAAATGGTCCACTCTTTAAAGCCCTTCAAGTATCTTACATCGTTGGGATTTGTCTGTGGGATGGTTTGATAAATGTTGGGATGGTGATTGGTGGTTGGGATGATCTACGGTAGTGGTTTGGGGATTTGAGATCTGGATATCTGGTGGCGACGCCATTGACCGGTGGTTTTGGATAGAAAATGTGATTTTAGTTTTTTTATTGTTGGTCATTCTCAAATTGAGATTATTCATTGTGATAGAAATTGCGGTATAATGGAATCCCAGATTTTTACATTTGCATTCCTTGGATTTTTACATTTGCATTCATTGTGATAGAAATTCCTTGGTTTTTGGTTGTCGGGCTGAAAAGGAATCAGTTTTCTCTTGTTGGAAGAATTATAATGATTAAACACACTCTGGGTCTAATTCCTCCTTATTTCATGGATACTTATTTGGTTCTTGCGATTTGATTGCCATTTGCAAGTTGGACGAGTTATCCTCGAACATACTAAGCCTGTGTAAGTAAACTTATCTAAGTGGTTTGATGAACATTATCCGCAATGTATTACTTTCTCGGTATTAATCCAGGTAAGTGAACTCTAAATGTTCTTCCTATAGACATTACACCCTATTATTTCCGGAAACTTATTACTTTCGAAAGTAATTTCCTTATATGTACACTTTAAACCAATATAAGATGTGTATATCGATATCATCTCCTACATCTCTTCTAAAAAGCTATGGCATGCATCTAGTAAACTTAGTATACTTGGAAAAGCGTCGCCACCGATACCACCACGAAGCTGACAACTAGCTTGACATACCAACACGAACAACTATCTTGAAGTTGTGAGCAGAGATTCGTCGATAAAACGGACAACTATTTTGACGTTATGAGCTGAATCTATGGTTATTTCTTGGGATGCAACATCTGGACATTGAGTGCATTCTAATTTTACTAGCGCCATCTTCAATCTGATTTTTTTTATCGGTCAATAGAAATATTTATTGAAGATAGGTATCTAAGAGGGTACCTCAACCCAATAAATACAACCACCAAAACAAAAAAAAAAAGGTGGATTTTGGATTCCTCTCAGACACAAGTTTGGCTTTGAGACCTACGGACATCTTGGTATACAATTGGGACAATGGGCGCGATGTGTGTATGGATATCACAGTTGTTTCTCCTTTCACAAGTGTTGGTGTGCGCGCTTTTGTTTCTGGCCAGACCATTGGTAATGTTGTTGGTCGAAAAAGAATCAAATATTTGGAGAAGTGTACAACTCAGGGCTTCGGTTTTAGTGCGCTTGCTTTTACCACTCTAGGGGAGTCGGGGAGTGATACTATCGAGTTTCTGAAGAGATTGCGCAACTATATGGCTAGCCATGATGCGAATGTCATAGTGGGGGATTTTCTTTTTCATAGGATTGGTGTTGTTGTTCAGAAAGGGATTGGAGCCCAGCTTGTTGCTGCTTCCATCAAATTCTTGTAATTCTGTTGACTCTAATTCCAATTAATAAAATATGATCTTTTAAAAAAAAAATATATAATAATCAAAATAGGATTTGATTACCAAAGAGAGTACAATACTTAAATGAGCCAAAGTACAAAGATACCAATAAATCTCATGACCTTACTTCTCAAAAATCAAGTCAATGAGTATGATAGAAGTATGTATCCCATAACACTATCACCATGTTTGGATGTTAATCCTAGCATTTTAGCATTAGACTTCGCCCGAAAGAAAACTTGAACATTGATATCTCTAATCATACTTGTCAAATTTTCTTTTTGTTATTGAAGATCCTTGCATTTTCCAAATGCACTACCGTATTGCAACTGGTAAATTGTTCCAAATGCGATTAAGACGCCCATCACCCCAATCATGACTTTAGATTTTATAGTTGTGGCCAAATTACTGTTGTAGTTCCAATGGAAGCTACATCCTTTGGTAAAGTATGTCCATATTCGCTTATTTCTCCAAAAATCATAAGACAAGTTAACACTTGTTTCATCTTCCTTCTCATAAAACCAACATAAAATATCCACACTCATACCCCTTTAGATCGATTTATAGGACATCATCAACCTTTCATGAAAAATAAATCAAAGGAAGAAGTTTAGCTTACCTGGGTACGACCGACTACAAGTAATCTCCTTTGAAAAATTTGAATCACCGAGTTCCATAAGTGAATTAACCCCATTCTTGACCGTCTAGGTGTCCGACGTACTAGCTTCATCAACCAT
Organism: Papaver nudicaule; assembly: GCA_023529015.1. Lineage (NCBI taxonomy): Eukaryota > Viridiplantae > Streptophyta > Magnoliopsida > Ranunculales > Papaveraceae > Papaver > Papaver nudicaule. The sequence goes on along the minus strand of JAJJMA010105795.1, from coordinate 27,498 downwards.
ACATGATCTTGAATCAGAATTCTCTTTTTGCTCAATCTTTTCTGTAGTTGTACACAACTTGTGGTAACAATTTTGTAGGTCATATAATCTCTTTCAATAAAAATAAAAATGAAAAGACCAAAGTTTATCATCACCGATTTCCAAGAGAACATCATCAAGTTCGAGAAATCTCAATTACAAAGAATAAAATTAGTCCATTGAGAATTTACGAAGTTCACGAGAATTAAAATAGGAAACCACAATTTTCTGAACCCATATCTTATCAGTCTTATTAATCGCTTATATCCTTGAACGCTAACATCATAAACTGATGAAAATCAAGGTCTAGAGAGAGAGCAGAGAGAAAGAAATGCGGAACTTGAGAGTTTAAATTGTTGCAAATTTTTCACATTTTCACTAACACCGAAACTTGCCTTCATATAGGCTACATAAAACTACTGACTCCACTAACTATTGCACGTCGATAAAACGCCTAACTCTTAATAAACATGACACTCAAACCATTACTAAACATGTTAATCCATCCTAAAGACTAGGACTACTCTTAACAGAAGTATAACTGTTAACAACACGTTAACACGACACTAAGACATGATCGGGCCCTTAACACCTTGTGACTTTAGTTTGAGTTTAATTCAAACTCCAACATCCTTCCTTAAACTCAAATTATATTAACATAGCTTCATGCACTTTCTCTTAAACTAAATATATGATCATTTCGTTGATACAACTGCGACACCTCGAGCATCTGGTTGAACTGCTTGAATGTTACCGCTGGCTTCACCCTAAGTTTCAAACTTCAATGATAGACATACTGATATTTTGTTATCGACTTGCATGCCTATTCAACGTAGAAACTGAATCTACTTCTTCTGTGGATTCCGAACATCACCCTAGCATTCTTCAACACCTCGAACTAACAACAACAACACACAAGAACTCTTGCAAGACATACTTGTACATGTTTGGATCGTCACTACTGTAACTGACCACTGTGGGACTTCTTACCACGGTACCGTACACCCAATCAACATCAATGCTAGAAAAACACTTCAAGGGAACATGACTAACCACCAATGCTACTGACTCATAGCAATATCACTAACAAGAACAATAACTATACATTTATGAATGAAAATGAAAACAAAGAAGATAAATTGTTTTTGGAACTTAACTTTGGACTATACTTGGCTTGTTCGACGCCTTTATCGCACTGCTACTATTAATTGGTTTCATCCGTAAAGATTCAAACTCCACACAAGGGATTTCACTGGCCCCTTTCATTGGCCAACCCCTTTGATACCTTTGTATCCACCATCATCAATAACAAATTACTTCATTCACTTGTTGGATGTATTGAAACCAAACCTTCAGTTTCTGGTCTGTCTACTTCACTCATAGACATACATATATGCTCTCTGCTGGCATATCATCGAACAATTTACGATCATCATACAGTTCCCAAATTAACTTCTACACGACGCTTTTCATTTCGCAACTGATGAAAACTATGCAAGGTCTTCATCTTTGCCATAAATACTTCAGCAACCTCTTATTCATATATAGCGTAAATCTCCTGTCAGCCATTTGCCAACCAGGTTCTTTCTCTATATTTATAACGAACGGGCAATGAACAACCTGAAACACCAACACTTCTCCAAACCCTTCAAAAAGAAAACATCCAGATAACAACAAAGACCTTAATACTTTGACAAAAAAACATGAGTAAACAATTTACTCACAAACTCATACTTTTAACTTCCTCTTTACAAGAAAAGACCAAGCCCTTGGAAAATATCATATTCCCAACAACTCTCTCTATTCTTTCACCCTCTCTTAAAACTCTAACACCTCTCTCTCTACCCTATTTTTGATACCATGATGAAAATCAAGGTATACAGAGAGCGGAGAGGAAAACACGCGGAATATTTTGAGAGTTTACATTGTTGCAGATTTTTCACATTTTCATTAACACCATACCAATGTGGGATTGGTATAATTAGACTGCAACTAATATCAAACAAGTTAACAGAAAACAAATTGATAGCACACAAGGAATATATATATATATATATAAAAGAAGATATATCATTCACTTCTCCACTATTTTTGATACAGAGAATGGAAACAAATGCAGGTATTTATAGTGATTATTAGATGCACTCGCAACACTAACATACTTGTGCTAATAAAACTCCTACAATAAGGGAAGTCCTAATGAAAAAAGGAACCACTAGTGGTTAGTAGTACCAAGTGTACTGACTTATTCAATGAACGGAAAATTTGAACGGTAACATATCTTTGAGCTTAAATTCCAACAAAAATAAACTGATGTCATTGTAATAGAGTGGTAAAGTTATTGGATGTGATACCGACGCCCTGAATATGAAATTTATCAACATCGGTTTTTCTTTCTCTTCCTAGCTACTTGGACTTGTAGGTAGTAAACATTTTCTTATAAAAGAGGTCTAAATTATTATTATTTCCTAAGAAAACGAGCTACATTAAAGAAAGAACGTAAATACAATGCCTAGGAACAATTCAACGCGCTAGCTAGATGTGAAGAATTGTTGGCTAGACTCATTTTTTGTGCTTAAGCATTAACATTAGGATTATGATTAACAATCAACAATTAGAGTACTGCTACTTCTTAGAGAAAAACGAAGCACCTTAGCTAAGGGATTCGATGGTAAATACTAGATATTTGCAAACTAAGATGTTGGTAAACAGACGACAGGTGAAGAAGTAATTCGCTTCCCAAATTCTTATTTTGCAAAAAGTAAATGTTTTGCCTTAATTGCAAACTGCCTAGACTCCGTGTATGTAAAAATTAACAGCGACCGTTAAAAATATAAGTAGATGTTCTTAAGATAAAAAATGAAGTTGACTTTCTAATTTAAGTAGATCGAATTTGACTAGAAAAATGTCAAAAGAACTTGCACCGGTAAAGCGGGGATGCACGAGCATCATCATAGCCTGGTGAGTGGTGATACAACAAGTACTGGTATTGGTACTCAACTCACATAAAGACACTACCCGGACAACTCAGATATGAGCTGGTGGTGGTGTTCATGATATCTGCATTTTCTTGCTGATCACGAGCCCATTAAAGCCCAACTCATTTATTCTTTCCTTACTATATAACTTCTATCTTCTTTCTCACACAAACATCCTAGGATCTTACATAACTTCTAAACTTTCAAATGCATACACTGAAAATTTGTGCGAAACTATTCTTCTTAATTTCGTTTATCCTCTTCCTCTCATTATGGATGCCTGAGTTTGTAGAAGCTACCGCCAGACGTCTATTACCAGTAGATCAAATAGCGGATCATGAAGCTTTTAAACCTAGTCAACGCAATGAAAGCACCATACAACATGCACAAGGAGTTGTCCGTGGTAGTAGCGGAGGTGAATTTGGGAGTTGTAAGCCAAAAGGTTTTCGGCGTTCTTCTGCTCCTAGTCAATTTGTAAATTATAACGTTGTTGGTTCCACAATGTGTACAACATCATCCTATGGACATCATCAGCAACCTCCTATTAATAGAACCGATTGAGCTGGTTAGTTAGTTAGCTAGCTCAATTGTAAGGATTTGTGTCGAATAGTACCTAAAATAGTCTTGATCTGCTTTTATCTCCCAGGCTGCCTCTACCGCCTTCTTTCAATCAACTTTGGTCTGCTTTCTATATACACGCTTATGTTTACAATGGTTTATAAAGGGGTACTAAGACTAGCAGGTTAAGATTAGTTTGTCTTATATCTAACATGCCCTGCTAATTTTGGTACCCTTTTTATAAATTGTGCTTATGTTAACCTTTATAAATTCATAATAAAATTCTATAATATCATATTATTATTTTTTCTTTTTTCTTAAAAATTGCATACTTTATTGAAAAATATATTAAAACACATATTTATTATAACACAAAATAAGTACATTGTAAGGTATCAAGCATATTATAGTACATGATTTTTAAAAAGTAAACTAATGCCCTCGTGTTGCCATTTTGTTCGAAGAATTTGTTTTCTTCTTTAAGATGGAATGTCCAAAAAGAAAATAATAAGCACAAAACACCATTATCACACTCAAATCCGATAGTCATTTATCTTCATGGGATTGTAAAATCACGTCATGGAGGAATAAAGTCCTTTGATGTATTGAAAACGATTATAGCAATCGCGAGAACGCCTTTTAAGGCTATGAAAAATCTCTGATAGGTATGAGAAGAACATTAGAGAGATAAATGAAAATGAAATTAGAAAAACCTACCAATCGCCCTAAGATAACGATGTTTCATCCAGATTCTATTAGTGTAAATACAATAACGGGTTAAAACGGTAAATGAATAGATTAATGGTGTACGTATGTGATGTTAGATGTGGGTGCGAAAGATCATGTTCGAACACTGATAGCCTAAATCATGCACACTGACCATTCCAGCAGTGCTTCAGTCGCAGTATGAGGATCAGGGTTGGTTTAAGGGAGGGAAACAAAGGATAAGAAGATGATCAAGTGTAATTCAATTGAGGTTGAACTACAGATTTGAGGTGTTTTATCGAACTATGTATAGTTTTTGTTATTCACTTTAGGAAGAAGTTTATTTCTCTGAGAGAGTTATCGAGAGAAAATGTTGTGTTCAAAGTGAAAATAGAGGTAGCTTTTTATAGAGGCGAAGTTACACTTGATCCACAATTAGTGTGAAGGATTAGGTTATCTGGAGTGTGCGTGGATATTGTCAGTTCGTTGAGCAGAAAAATACCAATAATTCCACCAACTTTCCTTGATAATAGCCACGTTTCCTAATACTAATTTTTATTTCCTTTGTCGTAGACCGCCAAACCAAAACCCTAATTTGTATCACCCCATGCGACTTAATTGTCTTTCGTGTGTTTGACATGCATGTTGCAGCAGTGTATGCTATTAGTAAAGTTGACTAAGAATAAATGTTGTACTTGCTAGAGTGGTGGCTCATTTGAGTGAGGTTTGGGAAGAAGGGTTGGCCAACCTTGGTTGTCGGCCATAATTGAACGGTTATCAAATCTTATAAAGCAGAAACTAACATGATTTTGTTGTCTAGTGACAAGCAGAAAAGCCATAATTGAACGGTTATCAAACACATAAACATATATACAAAATAAGAAAAATGAATAAATCAAAGAAAACTTGATCTTGCCCAAAAACACAGTGACATCTCATTCCAGGGGGCAATGAATGAGAGTGTCAATCCTCTCACAACTAGTGCGAGATGGAGTGAGCATGTCTATGCCCAATCTGAGTTGTTGAATCCTTATTTGGACAAAATTTTCCTTTCTTAGTCCTGATTTGCTTGAACCTCTTAGCCTTCTCAAGTCCTTGAGTTTCCCTTAAAGGAATTGAGCATTTCAGACCTTCACTTGCCTTTTTTCCTTTGGACGCTTGGAAGATCCGAAGAACATTCACGAGTCCAGCAGTTTTCCTTTGGAGTTTGTAAGCATACTTGACTTTACATTTGTACCCATGCCATTGTTCATAATCATATCCCGTCTTAGCACAACATCTGGTGAGATGGTGTTTGTGCCCTGTAGGTATGATTTTATTTTTGCTGGGTGTCAACTGGAGACATGTCCATAGGAATGGAGCATGAATTCGAATTTGATTTTGAGTTGGAAGTACCAGCATTATCATTATTGACACACGTTGCAATGAGTGCGACTTGACTTATTTCTTTTGAATTATAATTATTAGAAGAATCATCAAGTGTAGCAGCAAGGGCTTTGCTCCTAGAGTATTTCTTTAGATTGGGGCATTCATTGTCTAGATGACCAAATCCCTTTCATTTGTAACACTGTGGCATATTATTATCATCTTCGTAATTACTCCAGTTTTTAGGTGGAACTTTATCATGAGGCCTAGTAGATGATGTTGAGGATTCTTTAGTGAATCGTTTATTCTTTTTTTTCAAGAAATCTTTAAGCCGACGAGTAATTAATGACACAATTGCATCAAGATTATCATTGGATTCATCCCCACTATAATCACCAGTTGTGGTGTTCGAAGTACAATCTTCTTTTGCAAGTTTCCTTGTATTCTTAGTTGCTCTAAATCCAATGTTTTTAGAGTTACTATGCTCATGATCGAAGATTTTAAGCTTGGTAACAAGGATACTTCTTGTAATGTCTAATTTATGTACTTCTTGGATGGCATGTTTCTTAGACTCGTATTGTAACACCCCTTGCTAAAACTGAAATGACCGGCCAATTAAGTTTAAATGCCCGGTCATGTCTCAAATGTTGCGCCATTTTACTCTAATGCTGCGCAAGCTAGTACACCAACAAAATAGCCTACGACTTAGGCATGAAGCTTCTTTGGAAGTACTTGGCGAGAGTATGTCCTGGAAGATGCGCAGCATCATCCCGACCCTTGAGAATAGGCTTATGCCTATGCAAGAATCGGAATAGCCATGCCAATAAAGCTTGGTGAAGCTTGAGGTACGCAAGCTTCCATGCCTTGTAGCATTTGGCCTAGCCATGGTCTATGCAAAGCGGAGATTGACTGGCCAATTTAGCATAGGTCACTTAATGACCGGCCAAATTGTGCATTGTGGGTTAATGGCCCGGCCAAAGTGGTGAATTGGCTGGCCAAATTGTGAAAGGGGTATAAATGACCGACCAAATTGAGCATTTTGGCTAAATAGCCGACCAAAATAAAAAGTGGGTGTTCATGGATGGAAAACTGGTTGATTATAAGAATTTCCAAAAGTGTTGGTTTTTCTTATATGTAGGGAAGGTTCTTGGTGAAAGACTAAAGCTTCATTCTTTGGCTTTGCCAAGTGAATGCAAGCGTTGGCAACAGCCAAGTGAATGCAATCATTGGCCCATGTTGGTCAAGTGAGATGCAATTTTGACCCTTTTAGTTATGCAATGGCCTATGGCACAATGTGGGAATAGGCTTTGTCCTATGCTAGACAGCTTGGCTTGGGTTCTGGCCTTGCTATAAAAGTTGGTAATGGCCTTTGGCCTACGCGAGAATGAGTAGCTTAAGGATTTGACCTATGCTTTGCGAGTTTGAATTCTTGGCCATGCTAGCATCATATGCTTAGCATGTGCATTTTGCAACCAAGACGGCTACCTATCTCCACTGGCAAGGGTACGTAGGCAGACGATCTGCACGATTCAGCACAAGGTGATTCATGTTACTCTCCCTGGCCAAGAGATGAGGGGTGATTGTCACGGGGATTCTGCAGGTTCGGCCGCTGGGGGACCTGGGAGAGGCGCTGGCGCGTGAGTTTTTGGTATGGCTACTCTGGCCAGGGACGGGATTTCTGGTCCGTCACGGTTTGGTATCAGCAAGTTCTGATACTCCCGGTCTTGTGTGTTAAGAACTCATTAGTGTATTATGTGTCATGTGACTTAGGAATGACACTGCTTGACTTGGAAAGGTGAAGGTGTATGTTGTGACAATGTGCCAACTACCCTAAGTGAATCTTGATTCGCATTTTGCCATGCTTGTTATTCTGCACATAGACTTGTTACGTGTGTTAGAAAGTGTTGTGAGTTTTGTCAGATTAGGCATACGTGCCTGCGACACAATATCATACTAGGGCAGTGAGCTGAAAAAAGACTCTTCGGAGGGATTGAGCCCGCTAGCATTCTGAAAAGACGGGGGTACCGAGTACACCACAAATCTTTTATTTTAGTCCACCTATAAGTCAAACCTTGAACGGTTCCTGTAATCAAGAACTCAAGAACAAGATCTCTTCCGTCACTGATTGATTCACACAAGGGAGTCAATACAAGATTCCGAAAGGCTATGTCAACAACCAAGTACGATACTTTGATTATAAATGACAAGTCAAATATAATGCGGAAATAAAGATAACTACACACAAGAATTTTGTTAAAACTCGTAGAAAAACCCCGGGACCTAGTCTAGTTTGAATACTCTTAAGAATTAAGCCGCCAACACACCTACTCTCAGACTTAGGACTAGCTGGTGCAGACAATATGACCCTAATACGACTATTAGTCACAAAGATTTCCCCTCAGTATTCTTACGCCTCCAACCACAGCAAGGTGGTTACGCCCATGTACTCCCTTACGCAAATAGACGTCCTTTACTGTCTTACGCAAGAGTTGCTCCACAGCCCGTCGTGAAGACTATCGCTACCCGACCTCCAATCGGAAGACTACAACCTTATGGACAACACCCAAATAGCGGCAGGTCAAATCGTTAGATGATATCCTTGGAAACTTACATTTATTTCACCGAAATAGTTTTACACCAAGAGCGAGGATATTAAAGTTTACTTGGTGATAAACCCCTCGAGATATCGATCAAGGTTTCAAAACCAAAACTTCCGAACGAGCAACCTTGTCGTCCCAGTTGGAATCAAGCAAATAGTTGGATGCAGTACAATATATATGACCGTGAAGAACAGTGTACCTGCAATAATAAATCCAGTAACAACAATCTTGATTCCACTCAATATCTATAGTTTAGGCACACAAACCGAAAGCGACTTGCTGACAAATCCAGGTTATTGATAAAGAGTATATTCTAATCACAACCATCTTGAGTGGCCTTATAGCATAAGAGAATGACCATAGAATAAACAAGATCGCAAGGTTTGATAGACGTGATAGAACAGAACACAAGTACAATACAAAGAAGACTAGTAAACATAAACTAGTTCCCCGTAGAAGGTACTTCTAGGCTTCTCGAACCCCAAGAGAAGACTTGCACTAATCCAGACCGAAAGCAAAAGCTTAAAGGTAACTGAAAGGAAAAGTGAATAATCACAAGCTTACAATTCCGAAGAAGAGCTTGGTAGAGGGACAAAGCTTTTAGGAGAGAAACCACTCCTATTTATATTGACTAAGGCTTTAGCTTTGAAATGAGGCTAAGTTAATTTCGGAAATTCATTAAAGCACATTTCCACAATTAGTTCCGAAATTCCTCACATAGACTCATAGCATTTAATGAGATCTATTACTATGGCATTTTCAATAAATGAAAAATATATTTCAATAAATGTTTAGCCAAAAGCATTCAAAGCAAATAATACTCATAAGGTATATTTAGAGATTTCATTAATTCGAAATATAGTGCTTACCAAATATGCTCCTTGGAAAAGAGCTCATTTCGAAAACGTGTCCAATTGTTTCGAAAATCTCCTTAATGTATTATTACCTCCAAATGTCGTCATCAGCTTTGATAATGTCGACATGACTTCCTAGGCTTTGTTGGACGGGCCAGAACGATCCTAAGTAGAAGTGGGTCTGGTCCACATGGTTCAACGTTCCGCATAAACGTATCATCACAGACGTGGACAAGCCTTGTGTGTTAATCTTAAGTGAACAAGTAGGTTCAAAGGACATTCTGAATCATACAAAAAGATATACCAATGAAAGTATGGTGTATGGTTCTCCGAGCAATAGCAAAATGTTGAATCTCCTGAATTCTCGATTCCAATATAGATGATCACGTTAATGATATCCAAGAATTCAAATCAAAACATCAATTGAGAAATCAAATGAATATTTGATCAAGTAGTATATCCATACGAAGATCTAATCACGTACAGTATTGATCAGAAATCATGTGTCTACTAACTAGAGCGACGAACCATATTTCTGACTATGACTCAAACCAACTTAGTTGTACATTGAAGATGAATGAATTCAAACTTCAAACTGAGAGTATCAAACTCATTAATTCGTTGAAGCACAAATCAAAATTGTAGAGTTTGAACTTCGAAAATACGCATTCTTAGATAACCAATTTTAGGTTTTGAAATCTACATACTGTTTGGCAAAAACCAAATTAAGGTTTCGGATCCTAAAGTTCATATATGACTAGAACCAAAGTTAGGTTCCCAAATCAAGATTCCATATAGCGAAACCAAAGTAAGATTCGAACTTTAGATTTTGTTTTAACAAAACCTTGGTTAAGGTTTCGAAACAAGAAACACATATTAATCTCGTCACAATTTGGTGTCGAACTTGAGAGTCCATGTGGTCAAGAGACGTTTCAGCATCACATCTTTTTGTCCTTGACGCACAGGTTTATTTGCCGGTTCAAATAAAATTTTAGGAAACCCCAGAGATTCTCGACCTTTTAGAACTCACATGGTCAAGACACATTGGTCTCGATTCTCAAGTCACTGTTAGCCAGCAAACATCGTTTCGAACTCAAGTTCTCTCATTGGTCACAACATTTAAGTTTCAGACCGAATAGCTTATGGATACAAAAACCAGATTATTGTTTCGAAATCAAAGTTAAGTTTTACCAAAACCTACATTGAGGTTTTGAACTCTGAAAGTCCATAAGATGAGATAACAGGAATATGGTTTCGAAATCTAAAAGTATGATATGGCATTCTAAATGTTCATATGTAGAGAATCAAATAAATGATTCACAACTTCAGTAATCCGAGCCAAACCATGACGTAGTATTCAAACTCAGAACAACAGTATATCGAGTCTACACAACACAAGTCTGAGTCACGATCTCAACTACATTTAGCACATACAAGTGCGTACCAATCAATCCGACAGAGTCAGATAAGGTAAGTCGAGACACAATATTGTGATGGATTAAATCACGTAATACTACCGATACAATATCACAACTGCCATATCCAACTCCCAGGTTTTAGGAAAAACCTTATATCACTTAGAGATGGAGAAGAAAAGAATGCTCTAAGCAATATGGAGCGTCATAACTACGACAACAATATCGCAAGCGATAAAGTAGAGTTATATCTTAAGACACACTGATCACAAGTGATCAAGTCATAACATAAAGCTCAAGCAGTAAGTTATGTTTTTGTCTTTTGTAGCACAAGTGTAAAAGATAATGGAATCGTGTTATTTAGATCCACTAACCTCTTGAATGTGAAGCCAGATGTCTTCGTTTGATCTTCAGTCTTCTTCAACTCTTCAAATAGTGATTCTAAATCCTACCAAAACCTTCCACAACCTAAAGCTAACTTAATGATGACCTTACCTAATGTGTGTTGTTTAGCGGTCGAGTTTTGATCACTAAATTTGACAACTAAGCTTGGCATACCAACACTTAGTGAGGTTGACCGAGCCTTGCTCTAACATACTGCTCTAGAGACTGATGGATTTTTAAGATTCTTGTTTAACAGTTAATGGAATCTGAAGTGAAAAAGAGGGGATACCGAGATATACCACCAACTTTTAGTTTTCGTGAACCTAGTTGATTTAGGTTGTTTGAATGATCTCACAAATCAATATTCAAACAACAACTCGAGTATATAGTTCAGAGAACCGAACCCTGACAAGAACGAGTTCTTGTAGATCTCAAAAGAGATGGATTCACTCAAGGGTATGAATCAACAAACTTGCAATTACTTCAATTATATAAATCAGAGATAATATAATGTGAAAGGGAAAAGTAATGCAAGACACCAGAATTTTGTTAACGAGGAAACTCCAAACCAACAGAAAAACCACAGGACCTCGTCCAGATGTGAACACCCTCAGTATTAAGCGAATACAGACGCTAGCCTACTCTCATACTTCGGACTGGAATGTATCGAGACTGAATTAACCTTACAAGCAATCCAACTACCAATGTGCCCATACGTCTCTTGGCTCCCGCCGAAACCTACGTACTTGATTCCCTTAGCTGACGTCCTTTACAGGCCTAGGAGTTGCTTCACTTCCCTTCGTGAAGACTAGCGCTACCCTGCCTCTAAAATGACGCCTAAAAGTACTCTGTTAAAAACAAGAATACGATTGTGATTTCCTTTAGACTTAAAGTCAAGGTTAATGGAAATCGGTTTTACTAATTATGGCTTATTGATCTAGCCTAAACAGTTTTACCTCGTAACGCTTGACGAACCTAGTATAAAACCTAGTTCATGAAATTGCGTTACGGAACTTCTAGGGTTTACGATACGAGATCTATCGTACGAAGTTTCTATCAAATCTTGGTCGTGATAAGATTGAAATAATTCAATCGACCCAAGATACAGGATCAGGAATTTTACTTCCGACCTGTGCTTCACGATCCTCGAGTGAAGTCTTTCAATAGTCATATTCCAAGAAAAGAACTTCGAGATGACGACCAACCTTTATGCAAGGATACACAGATGTGTAGAGGATTGAAGTTGTATCTTGCAGAAGGTCATCTATTTATATGATCATCAAGGAAGGCTTTGCTTAAAAGTTAAGCAACCTTTGAGTGAGGCTCAAGCAAGTTTCCGAACTTAGAAAAGTCCATAGGATTGTATTGAGGTCCAACTCAATCTCCTTCTAACCCATTGGAACCTAGAGGTTGTGAGAAGACTCGCCTTGATCAAAGAAGGATGGCAATGGCTAAACGAGTTTGGCCATGCTAAGGAGTCCATAAGTACACGAACTCAAAGAAAACTGTGGACATGAGTTCCATGGGCCAAATTGTGAAAGCTTACGAGAGTCTATTCACAATAGGCAAGAACGTCAACACATGAACACGTACATGAACGTGTATGCTGTTGATAGGTTCTTTCCATGGTTTATATGTACGCGTACTAGGATAAATTTGTTGAGTTCAGGAATCTCCTGAGTTCTCATATACGCGTTCATGTTCACGTATATACAAAATGCTCAAGCTCAATTAGAAAAGTTGAACGCGTACATGAACGCGTGTGCTGTTTAGACAATCTAAGAACTAACTCAATATTCCACATTCTACTTGAGCATTGGTCATATAATGACTTGAATGCCTAAGAGAACTAATCTTTAATCCTTCGGATCACATAAACAACATCATAGACTATTTTCATGATAAAATGGTAAATACGAAACTTTGAAAGGAAAACCTTTCTAACATTTAGTCAGGACGATATGATTTATGAAGTATGTAAGCTCCGGTCTTCATCTTCAATGGTCTTCGTCTCGAATACCTAAAACTATCCTAGTCTGAGTTGTAGAGTAAACTTATCAAGGATTGTGTTTTTGTCATCTAAACTTGACAACTGACTTGAGATAGCAACATCAGTGGGTTCAACCGAGCAATGCTCTAACATGAAGGTCCTGCTGAAAGTATGTTTCTTGCTTGGACCTTATATCATGATGGGGTCCCAACTACTGATCAGCTCTTGAGATCTATGGTATTGTGCAGAGGGTCAATTGCCTATTTTGTGATGCTGCAGTTGAAACAAATTAACCTTTGTTTCTCCACTGCAAGTTTGCCTCTCAAGTTTCATCATATTTCCTGGTAGCTTTTGTCGTAGATGGGTTTTCACAGACAATGTGAAGCTGATTCTATGGGATAGGGGAAAGAAGGAAAATAACAAAAGATTCAAACATATATGGAACATACTGCCCTTTGCCATATGGTGGAATATTTGGAAAGAACAGAATAATAGATGTTACAACCACAAAATTAGAAATTATAAGAAAATCATTATGTAAAATGCACTTTATACAAATGGGCAATTAACATTGGTTTGTTCTGTGGCCTTTCTTTTTCAACTCTAATTTTTAACTAGGATGTTGTAACTCACGCCCAATCAGGTTTTTCTTTGTATTCTTTGTTACTGCTTCAGCGACTTCTTTTCAATAATTTTTTCCCCTTGTCTGTCAAAAAATAAAATAATACCATTTCATTCCTTACTACCGAGTAAGGTTCGAAAAACGAGTTACAACCCCGATCACAGCCACCATTGCGTTTTGATGGGCGTGAACACGCTTTAGACCAAAAACGTGTTGTATAGGAAACCAAAGTGTTTTTTAACGTTATTACCGTTTTAACGGGTGTTCTAACGGTTAGTACCAAGTATAATCGAAAACTAATTATATTAACTAAAAAATAATATAATTTAAATTAACCTCGTTCCCAAAAACTCACATCACTTGAGCATAAGCGACTAATATCCTCTATATAAATAGGAAAATTTGATAAAGTAACCTTATTTTGAAATATGTTTAAGAAAAGTACCCTAAGTTTTTAAAAAAATTCTAAAGTGCCCAATGTTGACCGTTTTATGCAATGTAGTGGTTTCCATCCGTTAGTGAGGGTTAAGTGTGAGGTGGCACTTGAAAAATGTCCAATTCACCCTTTAGATTCAATCACCACTTAAACCACCTACCACAACCACCTAAACCCCCTACCACCACCAGAACCCTGAACCACCACCACATGAACCCCCCACCACCACCATCTAAACCCTAAACCGCCACTTGAATCCCCTACGACCACCACTTAAACAGTTGAACCCCCTACCACCACCACTTGAACCACCACTTGAACCCCCACCCCCACCACCACCTGAACCCACCACCACCACCACCTAAACCCTAAACCCCCACCCCCTTGTCAAACGAGTTTTGACTAACTTAGATGGAAAATGTAACGGAAAGGGAACTCTAGAGATTTTTAAAATTTCGGGGTACTTTCTTTAGCAAATTTCAAACCTAGGGTAATTTTTCAGTTTCTCATATAAATACTATCAACTCTTTTCAGTCTTCAGACCTTCAGTTCACTGGTCAATATCTTCTCTCTTGTAACTCTCGGTATCTTTTTTTTTAGTTCTTCAGTTGAGGAACCATCAAAAACCCATATAACTGATAATAACAACTTATTTCACTCGTGTACTAGATAATTTGGTAGTACTTCTTGATCGAAGAAGGCGAAGAACGATACAATCGATTCACAGCGAATAGATATGATTAAGGAAAGAAATAGGGAAAGGGGATCATCAGCGGCATGTAGTAGAAACACTAATGCTAGAAGTGGATCATCATTTGGAGAACGATGTAATAAATTGATAAAAGATCAAAGAGTTAAATTCTACATACTTAGACGTTGTGTTACAATGCTTGTTTGCTGGCACGAGCGCGATAAAATCCTCAACTAAGAATATTGTAATTATAGATCGTCGCCGCCGTTGTCAAATATGTTATGTTCCGTTCGGTTGTGTAATTGTGTATAGGAAAACAAAGTATTGGAGATTGGATAGAAAACTAGATATTCTTTACTTCATTAAAAGAAATTCTTTATCTCAATTTATATGGAGAAGTATAAATTTTGTTTCATGCTTTTAGGAAGAAAATTGTAGCTCCAATTTGAGAATCATTATTTATTTTTTTGATCCTTGGGCGTTCAATCTCTTAGTGGTACAATACATATCTGAAATCAAGCCGTCACTATATTTTACCTTTAAACACTGCACTCTTTCTAGTTTTTAGTACGAAAAAATTGGAATCCAGCCACGAAGATCTACATCTTATGCTTGGATTAAGAACGATCTTTTTGATACTATGGATAAACTTGCATTAAGAGTTGGAGGTTACCTCCATAATGTTAGACAAAATGAAATTAGAAATAAAGTCAGGTGGGCTATGTAACCACTCTGACGACTCCCTATACTTCCTACTAAAGTTTGCCAGTTCATGCGCTGGTTTATTACATTATCTATTAAGATAATTGCATCTCCAGTTGTTGAAGTCTTTAAGCTTAACTGCTGCATCAACAAGTAGATCCTCTGACTCCCAAGTAATGTGGTTGGTGCTTCCGAGAAAGAAATCTGCAATGCCCTTCAAATCTGTTTCGAAAAACACATCCTTCAAGCCAAGCTCCCAACACCACGTTACTGCTTCATGAATTGCTATGCACTCGGCTTCTTCTGTACTTCCTTTCTCTCCAATGAATCATGCCCTACATCTTGTAAAGTTACCTGCACAATTACGAAGGATTAGTCTGATACCTGCAAGTTTAGTTTCATTAGAGAATGATGCATCACATGTAACAGAATAATAAGGACTAGGTGGTGGTTTCCATACTTTCTGTTTCATAGGTTTCTGAATGTCACTAGATTTTGGTTTTTGTAGAGCTAACTTTTCCATGTACTGATGAAACTGCAATGCATTCTCTGCACATGATTTGGGGTTTGGTGTCTTCGCTTGAAATACAACTTCACACCTTGCCTTCCAGATAAACCAAGCTGTGATCAGAAATTTTCGTAGCCTACATTCAGTCTCATCCTGTCCCTCATCTTGAAGTTTCAGATCCTTCCACTCTTTGAAGAATTCTACCAATTTTCCTTTAGTAGACTGTAATACTATGCTTCCTTCAGGTATGAACATCCATACTGCTTTTGCAAATACGCAGTTAAACAACAAATGTCTTGATGTTTCTTCTTCAGTCTTGCATAAAGGACAAACTGGATTTATATAATCCCAAACACCACCAACTCTACTTTCAGTTGATAGGATATTTCTCAAGCTCTTCCCCAAGAAGAATTTTACTCTAGGCCATGTCTGCATCTCCCAAATATCCTTCCGTTGAATATGTGTATCTTGAATATGTGTATTTTGTTGCAGATATTGGAGTTTTCATCATGGAGCTTGTTATAGGTTGATTTTAGGGTGAAATTTCCATGCTTGGTTAGATTCCAGACCATTCTATCTCTTCCAAATTTTGGTATTCTCATCTTCCTTATGAGCTGAACAGTACTTGGATGAAAAAGCTGAACTATTATCTCCATTTTCCATTGCTTAGTTTGTTCATTAATCAACTGTTTAACCCAAGTATATCATGTGAAATTGTTTGCTAAAGGTATTGAGGGAGATTCCAAACCTATTACCCACTTATCCTTCCAAATCTGTATATCCTCACCCTACCCAATTTCCAGCAGTTGTTGTCTGTTATAAACTGCACACTATCTTGAACTCCCTTCCAGGCCCATGACATCTTCATTTGGGTTGAGCATGAAGCAGATGATCACCTGGAAAGTACTTTGCCTTCAATGCCCTTCCCCATAACTTGTCTGTATTTGAGCATATTCTCCAAGTTGCTCTTGCAAGCATTGCAGAACTCAGGGTCTTCATGTTTCTAATTCCCATACCTCATGTGTTTTTAGGCAGACACAATTTCTTCCAGGAAGTGAGACATAAGCCTCTTCCCTTTTCTTTCCCCCGCCAAAACTGAGTTTGTATTGAGTTCAGTTTGCTGATAGTGCCTTCTGACATCTTGAAACAGCTCATAGAATGCACTGGTACTGCATTAATCACATGCTTTACCAATACTGATCGTGCTGCGTCATTGAGTGTATTCCTCTTCCAGATATCAAGTTTGGCTTGTACATTGTTGACCAAATTTGAGAAAGAATGTGTTTTAGATCTCCCCGGTATAAGTGGCATACCCAAATACCTCTCATGCTGATTCATCCTCTGCACATTTAACATTTCTGCTAGTTCATTAGCTGATCTTGCTTCCATGTTAGTGCTGAAATATACACTTGACTTATTGAAGTTGATTGTTTGTCCTAATGCAGAGCTAAAAGCTTCAATAATGTCAAGTAGGTTCTTTATATTACGCTTGTTCGCCTTTGTAAAGAGTAAGCAGTCATCTGCAAAATATAAATGCGAAACTGGTGGTGCAGAGCGTGCAAATTTCACTCCTTGAATTAGTTTCTTTTGCTCTTCTATTGCCAACATCCTTGAGAATGCTTCCATCACTATGATAAAGAGGAATGGGATTAATGGATCTCCCTGTCGAATTCCTCTTGTAGGTTCAAATGGCTCACATGGCGACCCATTAAAGACCATCGAGATTTTGGATTAAGAACAATCAATAAGCCAATAATGATGCGGTACGCAGCCATATGGTCTTTAAATCATGGGGCTTATGGTCTCGATTCTAAGTTAGACTCAGCCTTACGTTTAAAGGAATCATTCAGTTTTAAACCTTAATTTGGAAACCATTCACTCTCTATCTAGTTCGAATCGCACCTGGAACTGAATAATAAATTGATGTGGGTGCATGACCTGGTATTCTTGCCAATTTGCTTTCTATCGGTCTTTAAACGCTAGGATGCTAGTGAATATCAACTCAGACACCCCATGTTCGGTCATGAAATAGATGAAATAAAGAAGAAAACAAATATTTTGGTTCAAGAATGAAATTTTATTGGAACTGTCCATATCCGGTTCATCCTTCGGAATCATATCACATCACATAAGCATATTTGTGGTAATTTGCCGAAGTTGGTTGCCATTAGTATACTACTGATGAAATGCAAGTTGAGAGTTTTAACAGTTCTCATTGTGAAGCATCATCCATTCGAGTGCCCCATCAAATCAAGTACTTCGATTAGACTCGCTCCCTATTATCTCCACTAAATACTTGTTAGAATATATATAAAAACGCTGATTTAGGGACCGGCTCCATTACTAGGGAGACCGGGTAATAAAACAAAATAGGGTTATTTCTAAGCTTTTTCCAAAACCCCTTATCCAATATATTTTCTTAAATACCAAAATATCCCTACTTAATTAGAATTAATGAATTAGATTAGTTTAACTAAACTAAGATTTGTGCTATAATCTTTCAAATCACGTAAAAAATGTGATTTTTGTGAGTTCCATAGCCTATTTTCGGCTCAATTTTAACCCAGAATCCAGCCGAAAATTGAAATTTCGGTTGGGTTGTGTTCTTAATCCAACCGACAATTTTCAAATTTGGGGAAAATTGGATAAATTTTCGTCCAGATGATAGTATCAAAATCCAGATGACAATTGTAATTTCGGCTTGTTTGTTTATCTACTCCCAGACGAAACTATCTCTGAAAAACAAAAGTTTTGTGGGAACCAATTGTCGGCTGGAAATTGTTGATATCGGCTGAGTTTTCGTCTGGAAGTACTGAATTAATCCAGACGAAAACAAAGTTCAACAAAATACCAATTTTTTTTTAATTTCGTCTGGATATTTTATACCAAACGCAACCGAAAATTAAAAAATTTCGGCTAGGTTTTTCAAAATTAAGCCTATTTTCGGCTGCATTGGCTGCGACACATTTGGTAACTTATTTTTCGTCTGGTTTGTTTGCATGCAATACAGACGACAATTGAATTTTCGTCTAGATTTTTAGGGTTTTACCCAGCCGAAAATCACTCTGAACTATCATTTTTAACCATTCAAAAGAGGAATCAAAGCATAAAAACTTAATCATAGACAAAATTAAACAACGGGAGGAGACGATGAAGAAGAAGATAAAGAGTTGAAAGAAATTGAAACTGAAATCAGTTTCTTTGTTTAGGTTTTTGTTAATGATTCAGAGGCATTTTGGTCTCATCCTTAATTTAAAAAGGTAATTTAGACTTTTCATAGCATTTTGACACCCCTTATATCCCACTCTGGGATAGGGATCGTAAACCCGGTTTCTCAAGTAATTGAGTCGGTCCCTAAATCAGGGATTATATATAAAGTGCTACGTAATTCAAATTCAACAAACATTGTCCCTAGATTAGGTTCGATGTACATGCATTTTACCTTAAACTTTAAATGAGGCAATCAGGCATTACTCCTTGTCAAGAATCATAGTCGACTCGTTAAATGGAACCTATTCAAAACTTCCAACTGAGTGGGACAAAGACGCCTTCTTCTTCTTTGGTGAAGAACATCCTTCTTCGAGAGTCTTGTTATCAGGAGGGAAAGAATGGATAGCAGGAGGGAAAGAAATATACTAAATTTAGGTCAATGTTGGGTCAAAGGAAAACATAATCAAAGTCCGTATAGATTTGTTAAATACCACTCCTACCCTCTGCTGTTCTTAATCTCCTGACGGTAGGCCTGTCAACGGTAGCTATCGGAACGGATAGTCGCTCTACCGCTACCGTTAGGCTAATTTTTATCGGATATCCGTTATCCGTTAATATCCGTCGGATATTGAAAATCTACTACCATTACCGTTAGGGTTAACTTATCGGATATTGGATAATTATCCGGTAATATCCGCTAACAAGATTTGGACTTTTAAAACGGTCATAGACTTCATTTTTGCTGAAAACTGATCTCCTTCTTCTCCTCCAAACGTCTGCAACTTGGGTTTCAATGAAAATTTTCTATTTACAGGTAAATCAAAACCTAAAAACCCATCGTCTTCTTCTTATTTCACTTCTTTTTCTTGTAATTAATCATATAGATGTACCTTTGTAGATCAGTTGATTGTAGATTGCACTTTGGGTTCTAAGAAAAATTAAAATTTTGATTTGGGTATCTCTGGTTTGGGAAGATCTTGTAAAATTGGGGAAGATATCAAGGTTTCAAAGAGTATATGCTAGATCTGAGATGAATCTTGTCGTTCCATAAAGAATTTGCATTTGATTCAGAAAAATGTCGTTAACTTAAATAGGATTACTGTATCAAGATTTAAGTGGCTGCCATGAAAGTCAAGATCTTTAATTTTATTCTTTTGTTCCAAATCTAAATCCTTAAAATCTGATTATGTTTTTGATAGGTTTTCTTGATTTAATAGAAATAAAAGATTAGTTCTGTGTGTCATGCCAAAACACCAAAACCAAATTACATGTGATTCCGATGTCGTGGAGTTAAAACTACCTGTAATGGCAACTACTCGTAGTACAAAATCTTACCGTTATGGTTAACGTATCGGATATCGGATAATATCCGTCGGATATTGGCTATACCATTACCGTTTGGTTAACAGCATTTATCCGTTATCTTATCGGTATCCGATATCCGATATGACGGATAATATCCTATAGGATAACGGATTTCAGATCGGATGTCGGATTTTTCGGTTTCCATTGACAGGCCTACCTGACGGATCATCTTCATCTTCCCAAACCCCAAACTATTTTTCACGAACAACTATGCCAAGTTTTACAAATTGTGATTAACATTTCAAAATTTTCCTTCCATCCTTAGCTTTCCCAATTTGTTTCTTTTTCAGCATGGTAACACCTGTACCGAGTGTTAATAAGCAGTAGATTGCTGCTCCTCGTTCTTAATTTCCTGGAAATGGGTGGTTCGTGTTGTACATAATTTGACCAACCATGATCTGAATTATGTTTTTTTGTGTGAATAAATGTTAATTTAGTACTTTACAGTATAATCAAGGTACTAAATCATATGTAGATCGTTGCCTAGGTGTTTGTTTGTTTTGCATACCTAATTATAAGGACAATTTAGATATTTTATCCATCTTTTTTAAAAGTCAATCCCTCCCGTGAAAATCCTTTCCCTCCTAATAACATGACACCTATATGAATAACTACAGCGTAGCGTAGTAAAAATACATACCTTTGTCTAGACATGTTAGGGTAACTCCCACGGTTCACATGCAATAGCCACCTACAACAAGGTATTAATCTCGCAGCTTTACACGGTTCCCTTGCTCCTGCTTCTCACTAGTATTGGCATTTGATAATCAACAGGACCAGGCATGGTTCAGAGACATTAAGAGAATGTGACTGTAGGTAAATAAAACTGTCAAATAAAGCTGTAGGAAAGAAGTTTTCATTAACCAGACCATATACTTCTTAAACAAAGGGAAATAGACTTCAAAGGTTTTAAAAAGAAGAATCCTCTGGAGTTCTTACATAAATAAACAATAAAACTTAACCAGGTGAAGCCAGTAGACGACCAACCATCAAAGGGGAAGAATCCGCTGTTCTGGACTCACATCCCCAAAACTGGAATCCTCGCCATACCCATCCCCCTCCATCCAGGGATAGCAACGAATACACAATGTTAACATGGAGAAATAAAAAACTAACAGTGCCATACAGAAGAACTAACTGTACAAGTCGTCTTCATCGGCAGCACCACCAGAAGCTGCAAAAGGATCAGCAGCTCCTGAGGTAGTGGTTCCTGTTGCTGCTCCTGATGCATTTTCAAACCGGAACTCAGATCCGAAACCCCTGGACTGCTGTAGAGTCTGGGCAAAGGCCTGATACTTGCGGATGTCAGCATCACTCACACTTCTGCGTGCAAATTTCATCGACTCCTCAAAATGTGCAGCCTTGATCTCGGGCACTTCATCATCAACATCCTCTTCCATTGCCTCGGGATTCTCACTTCTTCTCCTCTCCTTCTCTATATCCTGCAGTTTTTCAAAAAATAAATAATTAAACATCATTCACTTAAAAAGAAATCCAATACACTATTCTCACAGCATTTCAGTCCAGAAAAACAACTCCGGCCAAGTATGCAAAAATAGAAGTCATACACAACCTGGAGCTTTGCCTACAAGAACGCATCTAAGAAGTTAAGAGATTATAAGCATATATCATATGACGATAATACTAGTGATCCTACCAAATGAACTCTTATATTTAAACAAACCCGTGAAGTGCAGATAAATGAACCATCGTAAATAACAATGTTCATCAGTTTAGGTAGTGCACGAAGAAACTTACTTTCTCAATGTTCTCTCTAATAGCATACTTGCAAGCTCTCTGGCATATCTCAGTAATATCTGCTCCACTAAATCCCTGTGTATGCTTGGCAAGGGCTGAAATGTCAACGTTCTTCGCAATAGGTGATTTCCTTAGGCAGGCCTTGAAGATCTGGAAGCGAGAGGCTTCATCAGGCAATGGAATATAGATCAACTGATCAAGACGTCCTGGCCTCAAAAGTGCAGGATCAATGATATCAGGCCTGTTGGTGGCACCAATTATGAAGACGGTCTTTTTGGCTGACATCCCATCCATTTCAGTCAAAAGCTGGTTAAGCACCCTATCAGCAGCTCCACCTGCATCTCCAACACTGCTTCCTCTCTGGCAAGGAGGAGAAAAGAGAGTGAAGGCTTAGGAAATAATGAACAGGAGAACAGAACGTACAGAGAAGAAAAAAATAGTACAGGAAAAGCAACAACAAACCTGTGTGGCAATGGAATCAAGTTCATCGAAGAAGAGAACACAAGGTGCAGACCCTCTAGCCTTGTCAAAGATTTCTCTAACGTTGGCCTCGCTCTCCCCAAACCACATAGTGAGAAGCTCAGGACCCTTGATACTGATGAAGTTTGCTTGGCACTCATTGGCAATTGCTTTAGCCAGTAAGGTTTTCCCACATCCAGGAGGACCATAGAATAGAACTCCTTTAGAAGGAGACATACCAAACTTTTCAAATTTCTCAGGATGCTCCACTGGATATTGAACAGTCTACGGTAAGAGAAAAGAATATGTTAGAATGAGCACATACAGGAAAATAATGCAAAACTTATAACTTATAGCCATGTAAACTATTACCTCTTGAAGCTCTCTCTTGACATTTTCAAGACCTCCAATGTCTTGCCAGCTGACATTAGGCACTTCAACAACCTGTTCATTAAAAACTATCAAGTCAGACAACTATGTTAAGGAGCTCTTTCAACATTTGTAGTGACTAATTCAAGTGTTCAACTTACTGTTTCACGCAGAGCAGAGGGGTTGCTGGTTCCAAGAGCAGTCTTGAAGTGCTCATCAGTAACAGCCATTGAGTTAAGTATCTCGGCATCTATCTCTTCATCTTCCAAATCTATCACATCCATCTTTTCTCTGATGCACTGTAGTGCAGATTCGGTACAGAGAGCAGCAAGATCAGCACCAACGTAACCATGAGTTTCTTTCGAAATCCTTTCCAAATCAACCTGTAAAAGAAGCTTTTAATTAGCAGACTAAAACGAAACCAAGAGGAACATATTTAAGAATGGCAGAAGTCAACTTACATCCTCCGAGAGTTTCATGTTCTTAGTATGGATACGAAGAACTTCTAGACGTCCAATCTCATCTGGGACACCAATGTCAATTTCTCGGTCAAACCTTCCAAACCTTCTCAGAGCTGGGTCAATGCTGTTCGGTCTGTTTGTAGCGCCCATAACAATAACATGTGCACGCGATTTCAAACCATCCATAAGAGTCAAGAGCTGGGAAACAATTCTCCTCTCAACTTCACCATTTGTCTTCTCTCTTTTGGGAGCAATAGAGTCGATCTCATCAATAAAAATGATAGATGGTGCATTCTTCTCAGCTTCCTCGAAAGCCTTACGAAGATTGCTTTCACTCTCTCCAGCTAATTTAGACATGATTTCTGGCCCATTAATGCAAAAGAAAAAGGCACCAGTTTCATTGGCAACAGCACGGGCAATCAGCGTCTTCCCGGAACCTGGAGGTCCATAGAGTAAAATTCCTTTTGGTGGCTTCACACCAATTGATTTAAAGAGCTGTGGATGTCTAAGCGGCAATTCCACCAACTCACGGATCTGAGCCATCTGCTTTCGGACTCCACCAACATCATCATAACCTACTTCATCCAACCTATCTTCATCCTCCCGTCTCACAGGTTCTCCCTCACAAAAGATTTCAGTATCTGGGGCAACAACACAGTACTCTGATGGGTCGGTCTCAATAACTTTAAATTCAACACTCCTCATTCCACCTCTAACAAGAAACAGATCGCCTTTCCTTACTGGACGATAAGCTTCCAAGAAATAAGCTGCACAGAGAAAATATTAACACCCACCGTTAACATCATCAGCAAACAGCACACCGCTGAATCACTTTTGATAGTAGCTATTGATAGTAGCTACTATTGGATATTGGATAGTAGCTAAATACAAAAACGACTACCATATCAAGAAAAAAAATCTCTCTTGTATTTACGGCTGTAGGCATATCTTAATGCAAAGAACATAGGTAACAGTGTAGACAACTGTCTTCCTTGATTCAAGGACAACTCCACATAAACAAAATGAGAACTGCAAGCAGGTGCTCAAATCATGTGTTTCACTTTAGATGACCTCGGGAAGAGAAACTACAGACCTCAAAGACTACTGTGAAACTAACACACTTCTGTATAGACATAACAACACAAAAGAACGAAATAACTCGACAAACCATCCAGAATATGGTCCAGAGTTACAATACAAAAATTCCAGACATCTAATTACTAGGAGGGGTGTGTCACTATGGGAAAAAGGGACTTACGTTTCAGATAGGCATCGAACAAACTCCCAGTAACACCTTCAATGGTATCATCAACAGGAAGAATGTGAACACGCTTCCCATATTTGACATCGGGGCATTGGTGCACAGAAACAACATCACCAAGCCTGACCCTAAGGTTTGACCTGACAACTTTATTCATCCTGATTTTTGGCTCATCACAGGTGTCATCAGCAAGAGCAATGCAGATGGTGTCCTTCCTTTTCTTTCCCTGAACACCAAAACCAGTTAACATGATAAGAAAACCTGAAGGAAACAAACATTAAGGGCTTAATAAAACTAGGTTCATTTTCAATAGTACGGTCGAAGGAAACAAACATTAAGGGCTTAATAAAAGAAACTAGGTTCATTTTTAATAGTACAGTAACGAGTAACTCTAAAGGTTTGTTACAATCCAGAAAAAACTTGACTTGGGAAACTCTAAAATGCAACTAACTGCCTAATACATCCACAAGCCATGTGAGTTGACTGATTGATTAAGAAAACTTTTGCAAGTTTGCAATCAAATAACACAAATAAACACAAATAAAACCAGAATGAACCATGTATCTCAAACCACAAACGCATAAGAAGATACAGAAACTTGATCAACTTGGGATACAACACTGGTAAGAAGTATCAAACGACCCTTGTAAACCTCTCAAATAATGTCAGACATATACTCGATTGGCTTTAAGCATTGTCACCAGCTCAAACAACAATACAGCATCAAAAAGCTTAAAAGTTGAGATCCGAAACAAACACTTATTACATAACCCTTGCCACATAATTCCCAAACCCTAAATTTCTCGAACCTAAACAAAACCCTAATTCTCTTCAAAATCCACAGAAAGAATAGCACGAATATTCGAAACCCTACCAATCAAGCAAACCCTAATAACCCAAAAAAAAAAAAAGTTTTTACCTTGATAAGGATGGTATCACCACGGAAGAGCTGTAACTTTTCCATGGTCTCAGGGTTCATGGACACAACAGAGTTATCATCGTTAATCGCCTCATCAACAACAAGACGGTTTGCAGCTTTCTTACGTTCCAATATAGCTGTACTAAAATCTCTCTTCGTCCCTTTCCTGTATTCAACAATTCACACAAACAAACAAAAATTAAAATCCCTAGAAATCTCAACAACCAAACACAGAAGAGAGATCGGAGTGAAGAGATCTCTTACGAGTCTGAAGCTTCAGCTTGGTTACTCATCTTGGTCTTCTACGATGAGAAAAAGAGAGTAAAGTAACAGAGAATTTTGATCGATATTTTTGGGCAAAGAGGAAGAGTGTAGAGGGGGTATGGGATTAGAAGAGATCTGAAGATTGGGGATCGATATTTATATAGAAGACCCTCTCGAGTCACAATTCTTGTTGTGTTTAGTATTAACAAAGGAGTTTTCCGTATTTTTATTACTTTCTTTTTCCTAATTAAATTTGAATTTCACTTTATTTATTTTTATCTGGAGCTGCAACCCTAGAGTTCTTTCTCTGGGTTGTCAAGTTTGTTACCGAATAACAAAGGACGTGGCCTGAATGTTGTCATCCATTTCCCCTTCAACCATTTACACGATATTTTTTCTTAAAAGGATATAGTAGACGCTAGCAAATTGCCAAGCAAGGTGAGAAGTAATTGTACGTTGTTTTCTATGTCCCCTCAATTTGACACGTGGTGCCTCACCATTGGTCAACTAAGCCCATGACACCCGGTCCTAACAGGGAAGAATTAAAGTACGCCACTCCAGGCTTTCTCTATGAGACGTGGTACTGGTAGTGGACGATGGGATGAATTAGATGGTTCTAGAATACGGACTCCATGTTATCAGCCTAAGACGGTGAGTTTAAACACTTCGCTGCTCTTTATGTGTGAAAGTCTTTGGAGAGATTCGTGACGTGTGACCCGAACCTCTAAGAACCCTCTCTCCCTCTTTAGTCACCCACCGCCACCAACCAGCGACCAATTACTGCGAGTCTTCTTAGTTGTTTGTTACGCTTGCGAGTCTTCTTAGTTGTTTGTTACGCTTGCGAGTCTTGTGTGCCAATAGGCACAATAGATATATATATATATATGGGTGGATGTCCGTGTAGTATAGTGGTAAAATTAGTGAGTTGAGTTTGAAACTCATGAGCCGTAAGTTTTCCAAATGTGAAGTTTAGCTTTCCCTATTACCGGTTTTATCCATAGGTTTTTATTCATTTTAGGATTCAAGGCAGCTATTGGCGAAATTCGCCCGTAACATAGATTGGGTTTCAATACTGTGTATTTCAGTCTAGAATTATCGAACTTAGAGAGAGTTGATACCAATGGGAATTATGTCTTGACTTTAAATGTGGTTCTTACTTCAAAATTGAGAATCATTGGTTGTTGCATAAAGATTTTATAAAGAAGGTGGAGCTATGGTGGAATAGTATGGTTTTCTATGGTACTCCAAGTTTTATTTTCTTCAAGAAATTGCAAAATTTGAAATACTTTATTAAGGCTTGGAGCAGGGAGACCTTTGGAGATATAAAGAGGAGAGAGGATGAACTCACTAATAGCATTCAGGAACTCAATTTGTTGGAGGAGTCCAGCACTCTTGATGTGATACAACAGGAAGAGAGATTCATAAAAGAATTGCAGTTGGAGGAGCTAAAAGTAACTAGAGCAAGAATGGCTCATCAAAGGGCTAAAGTGAAAGGATTTCTGGAAGGTGATAGTAATACACATTTCTTTCATAGCATGGCTAATGCTAAAAACAGAAGAAACCTAATTACCAAGCTAGAAATTGAAGGCCAAGATGTTTTCAACCA
>JAJJMA010105755.1:0-14236 GCA_023529015.1 Papaver nudicaule | reverse complement strand
TTACTCTGTTGACGTAGAAATAAACTCCAATGTGGACGTAGTCATTACAATTTAACGGGTGACGATCACATTTATGAGCCCCACCCCTATTCAGATTAATCCAAAAATAGCGACCTACCTTTTTATCTTGCTCCTAGCTACAAACAATAAATTCAAAATTCCAATGGATCCTCCTAATTACTTGCTAATATCCGGTGAAAATTGTTGAATATAGGGAATTATATATCGATATTTTGGGAAAATAACTCCCCAAATTTAATGGAGATAACCACCCAATATTCTCTCTGATTTATTATTGGCTGTAAATCTAAAAACTAGGGAAACTAACCATGTTGGTTACACGAAATCTAGAAACTTTTTCGTTACAATTCTTAAGATCAAAAAGGCAACCCCACATAATTTCAGCCAAATTTTTTGGCGGTATGATAATCAAACGAAAATTCTCAGAGCGGGATGATTCCCGCCTGGTGTTTTCGCTCCATTTTAAAGTTATGTTTTACTTTAAAAACCGATTTATCTTTTTGGAAACAACAAATCTGCTCTCAACTCATCTTCACAGGGATTCATCTCTTTTCTCTGGTCGGTTCTTACACTGGTATTATTATCTCTTTAACCCTTTCTCGATTTAATACAAGTCATGTTTTATATTATCATGTTGCAGTATATATACGTGTTGGTTTTAATATTTATTTGAAGGAAAAAATCAATTTGTTTTTTCTTTTTCTTGACAAGTAACTGATAATCATATGTTGTTTTTCAATCCGGGTTGTTGTATCAAAATGCTGATCTAGGGTTAAGTTGTATGAATCATGGTCTTTTACATATGTTCTGATGAAGTACTGAGTATCTAGAAAGGCATGACCAATGCTAATTAGCTAGGGCGCGTATGGTATTAGTTCTTCTACCCGTTCCCTAATGAATACAAGTGATGCTAGTATATTTTTTTTTTCTGGGGTCGCGTTTATGTTTATTTAGACATGCTGAGATTGTGTTTGTTATAATGATGTTTTAGCCTTGAGGTTCATGTATTATGAACTGTTTTTTGTGTTCTTTTTTAACATGTCGTTTTTGTCGTCAGGGTTAACTAATGTTTTTCCAATATAAGCTCATATTCCTACCGATGTTGTACATGTGATGCTTTCGCTGTTAGGATTAGCTACGATTTGGTTGAATTATCCATTTGTTGTCAATATTTACCTCTTGACATCCCGATACTATCTAGATAATCAACTGTTAATTCATTGCAGAAAAGAAATTGTGGGATAAATAGCTCAGTCAATTTGTATACAGGTGGCTTTGCCCTGGAAAAATTGTTTGCGGTATTCGTATTTCATTTTCATATAAACCTGTTACATCTAAAATTTGTTTTTTAATTGTTGCAAGAATTTCAGCACATATATTGTTTTGTTGTGATTGCTCGGTTAAAACTTAATCAACATAAGCTCATATTTTAACCCTTTGTTGTACGTGCACAGTTTAGGTTATGGCAGAAGATGACTTTTTCAATTATATGCTTGTCGAGGACGAAGAACACTCGGAGGACTTTATCGACGAAATTCTTGTCGATGACCAAGAAGGCACGGAGGACTTTATCGACGAAATTCTTGTCGATGACCAAGAAGGCACGAAGGACTTTTTCGACGTTGTGCTTGTCGAGGACGAAGAACACTCGGAGGACTTTTTCAACTATATGCTTGTTGAGCACGAAGAACACTCGGATGACAATGAGAAACATGTACTAAGCTGCTATGAGATTAAAAGAACCTCAAGTGGTTGTAGACCAGAATTCAATAGGTTCCTGGGCAACCTGGTCAAGAGAGAAGTTGGAGTTCGAGTACTAGAATGGAAGCATGTTCCCCAGGAGGGAAAGGATACCATGTGGGACAAGATACAGACAAGCAACTACTGATTCATACAACCAAATTTATCTTTCTTGCCATCTTTATTCATCATGTATGTTTTGTACTTATATCTCACATGCCATTTTTAATATTACCGTAGAAGTATTATGACATCGACGAGTCCAGAAGAGAAGAAACGATGAAGCATCTCGCCGTAAAGCTGCGAGATTTCATAAGGGAATTAGCCCAGAAGTATATAGTTCCCAATCTGCATAAGAAGAACCTGACACGAACAGTTTCCAAAAAATACAAAACCATAGTGGACAGAGAATCATGGGCCAAGTTTGTGGAATATCGACTGTCAGATGAATTCAAGGTTAGATAACTACACACTGCTGTGTTTTCATCCTTGCGTGTGTTTTTCATCCTTAAATCGAACTCAAGGAAGTAGTGGCAAGCGAAACTTCCCACCGCGCTCATGTTTTTGGTTTAAAATAAATGCGTGATATTAAAGTCGGAATATAACACATGTTTTACCTTGAAATTGTGCATAGGGTAAGACGCGTCGCGTGCGACCTAGGAGGGAGTTGAAAAGTTTGGTCCGAGACAAGACCTTTGTGTCAGGCAAAGAAAAAGATTGATGTGTCAGAGGGATTGACTCCGGATTCACTCAAGGCATTTACTCATATATGGAGACACTATGCAATGAGCTAAAGAAATTATTTTCTTAGATGATTTTTTCCGGTAGTATATGTTTTAGACAATATATGGTTTGTATTACTTTCTTTTGCAAACTCTTAGAGCCAAGTTAAGCCAATGGAATCCAATGTGGCTTAATACTGACTAATAAGTATCAATAGTTAATACTTGCTTTATCACCAAAATGCATTCATTATGGCACAGTTCTAATCTTAACAGGTCATCTTGGCTTTTGGCAACAACGCCATCCAATATTGCTCGCTCAAAGTTCACTATTTAACAATATATGATTGTTGGAGGGTTTTATTAGCGTGATAAATGAAGATATACAAATTACAGGATCACGAAGATCAATAGCAGACACAGTTAAGAAGATGAAGAACAATAAAGTACTCGTCGACCTATGTTCTGTCATTGTAAAATACTCCATGCAGTACCTCATAGCTCATACACAGACAAAACAAATATGTTCTTCTTAATATTACGTTAGATAGTACCCCATACACACAAAAAATATATATGTTCGACTAAATATAACATTACATAGGTACTAGAACATTAAGGTACAACGCGGTCCACCCGAATTTCCTCCAAAAGGCAACAACGACACTTGGCTCATCATGTGAGGAGTAACAAAAAAATTTGTTTGCGATGGGACATTTCCGTGGATTTCCTCTAAATTACCGGTGGATATATTGTGGCACAATAGACGCTGCTCATCCCTCAATAGAATTTTCTCAATTTTACGTTTACCTCCAAAGGCGAGAGGTACATACCGTGTCCAGGATGACTGCGGCCAGGGTAGTATAATGCTCTTCTCTAAGTTCCAAGTATTAGCGTTGGTCAGCAACCAAAAATCTATACGAACTTCATTCTCCCGATGATGTACATAGTAAACACAAACTGTTTTGATATAAAATCATCCCAACTTTGGGGGCCTCATCCACATATAAAACACCGGTGCTCCTAAGATATTCCGGTTGGGTAAGATACGTAAACTACTCCGTATACATATCGAAAGATACTAATGCCCTCTTCTCTTGGTTAAAAAACCATTTGAACCAGTAAAGATGCCCATGTGCATAGAAACCAGTTTGACGTAATCTTAGGCTGGTAGTACCTTTGCTCCTCCAACCCCTTTGCTGATGATCACCTAAGGTGTATACTTCCACGTCGCCCTGCACATGAATACGAAGTACTTTGTATTCCCCTGTCCGCTCGCAGTAGCCAAAACCCCCCTTTACCTCTCCTGACCCGGAAAAATAGTTAGGATGTCTCTCTATTTGTGGAAGAATAAGTTGCTGACCAGTAGCGGGGTTTATGATATAAATTGGATTTCGTACTTGGTCGTGCAAAACATATAGACACACCAATCCGTTGCAAGACCCAACCATTTGGAAAGTATGTTTATGAACTCCACTGTTTGGGTCAATCTTTGGGGCAGTGATTATGCTGAACTCATTCTCCAAAAAATGTTTTGTGTGGAACATTTGCGTAATATCCCCGTTCTCAAATGAAACATTGTGGCCTCCGTTTGGCACCACACTGAACAGGAGACCAATCCTTTTTTTTTTTAGCAATTCGTTCCATTTTGTGCATACCGGTTTGCTCTCTAAAATACTCTTTGTAGTTAGAAGGCAAGTGAATATCTCGGTAACCAATTGTGTGGGCAAATAATCCTTTTTTTGGCGTTGCTGGTGAATGGTGAAAGGTTTTTTCTTCTAATTGATAAAAGACTGGTGAAACGTAGAACCCAATGTTGGTGGTGGTGGAAGTCTTATATAGATTTGGCAAACATGTGAGGCTGCAGGTTGGGAATATGCGTTTTCCATTTAATTAAGGATCATTGGAACGTCACAACAGTTGAGAAGAAATGGACTGAAACATGTGTTAGACTTCAAATCCTTTGATATTCCAAAGCTTGGTACACATATGACGCCGCCGGTTGGGAATATAACCGTTGTTATCATTGGCAACTACTTGGGCTTGCATGTTTTCTGATTTTCGGCCCAGCATGTATGTCACATTGGCATTCGCCTTCATGACTATTGGGCCTTGTCGGTGTGTCCATTTCATATGTCTTGCAGTTACGAACCAAAAATTCAAAATTCCTATGGTCCTCCTTACTCCTAATTTCTTGCTAAAAATATACGGAAATATATTTCCGTATTTCGGAAATTAATTTCCGAGATTTAATGAAGATAACTAACCAATATTCTTCCAGAGAGTCTAAAATTTTCTGGAAACTTACCATGTTAGTTACACGAAATCTAGAAATTTTCTCTTAACAATTTTGAAGATCAAAACCCCCCAAAATTTCCACCAAAAACTTTTTTTGGCGGGATGAAAATCAGACGAAAATTCTCAGAGCGGGATTATTCCCTCCTGGTATTTTGGCTCCAATTTGAAGTTAAATTTTATTTTCTCCTCCATTTGGTTATTAGAACTAGATTTATCTTTTTATTTTTTCTGGAGGGGCAGATTTATTGTTTCCTTAAAACCATAAGTCTACTACTAACTCATCTTCTTCACTGCGATTCATCTCTTTCTCCGGCTGGTTCTGATACTGGTATTATCTCTTTAAACCTGTTAGGGCATTGTCCGGTCAAACCCACTAGCGTTGGTATGTCAAGCTAGTTGTCAGTTTTAGGTGTCAAAACTCAATTCTTGATTTAGCCTACTAGAGTTTAGATTTCGGAATTGGGATATAGACAAAGTAGTAGAGACCTTGAAGACGAAGACTGTGAAGACAAAGAAGACATCAATTATTCTTCATCGACAAAAGGTTAGTAGGAGTTATGACTTTATGGAAATTCTTCTATTCTACTTTCTCTATTCTTTCGAAATATAGTCGACTACTTTAGTAGTGATCATAGCGATTGAGATCGTATTCTTGTTTAACATGGCCTTGTGTCATGACTAGTATTTGTTCCCACAAATGCTATGAGTACAAGAATGAATGAGATAGATTCGATACCATTTGTCCATTGCAATGGTTTGCTTGCAAATCATTAGTTAGATATGGGTGAATCTAAAGGAGTACTCTTGAGCAAGACTCCAATGGATTACAGCTGAGGATGTACACACGTCTAAGTCCTGGCTAAGCCCAGAACTTCCAGCGAATCCAAATTTGGCCTAATCTGAATGGCGGACGGTTCACGAACCGGTACGCAAACCAGAAACTCGGATTTCTCCTGAGTTCCAAGGTGACTGAACATTTCGCGAACCTACGCGAACCTAGGTTTCGGTTACTTTGGCTGGTATTCAGATTAAGTGAATATTCTTCCAGAATTTCACTCAGGTTAAACTCTGAACTCCTTTATCTCTTAGGTGGACTTGTATATCACGAAAATATCTTTTGTGGTCCATATAACGATCCTCAATGAGTCAATAAGATAAAGATTATCTCTGGTCTGTTGGATTCTATCTTGAAGTGTTTTTGAGCTACAAAACACTTGGCAGATAAACGTTAAAAAGAATTCCAATTGAGATTAATCTCTATTACTTGAGTTCCAAGTTTAGGGTTTCCAAAACTTATGGGACAAGTAATTGATTGCTTTATTCCAAAGCAACCTATCTTATTGAGTGCTATAAATGGAGGTGTCTACGGACAAATACCGCAAGCATCAAGCATACGTGAAGGTCCTTAGGGAAGTGATCGTAAACTCTTTTCACTTCGGTGAACGCTTGTTGTGGTATAGTCATCCTCTATAGGTTGCAGCTCTTCTGGGAACTCCCTACGACTATAAAAGACTTCTCTTGAGAGTTGGGAAGCACAGGTAGGAGATTGAGACCTTATTTGGTTGAAATCGGATTAACCTGTAACCTTGGTAACCTGATCACGTTCTTGTCTATTCCATAGTTCGTCTCTTCTGCTATACGGCTATTCAAGAACTGATATGTTACACACAAGGTTGAAAGGTAGCAACGCACGTCTGCACTCGGTGTTGTAAGACCTAGTTAGCTCCGGTTGTACAAGTTTCTTAACTGATTCTTCGTGTACAACTGAGGTAGAGACAAATTGGGCATAGCTTACTCGGTTTGCTTGTCAGCCCTGATTTGTAAAGTAGATTTCCGTATGACCTGGAGCAATCCGAAGGAAGTCAACTTGTGTATGAGAAACTGATAGAGGACAGTTCGATCATACGTCAACAATTAGGTTGTAAAGCCAGTATTGCTGACACAAGCCTTTGACAGCGGTCAAAGCAACTCCTAGGCATGTAAAGGACTTCAGCTGGGGGAATCAAGTGCGTGACGATCTGTGGGGGATCTAGAGACGTAAGGAGTGCGACAATAGCCAATTCGCTTAGAGGGCTTGAGTTGGTCTCTGCTACATCCTAGACCGAAGTCTTATAGTAGGCTAGAGTTTGTAGTCAGTTTGTACTGGGCGGTGTTCAATCTGGACGAGGTCCCGAGGTTTTTCTACAAGGTAGTTTTCTCGTTAAAAAACGTTCTGGTGTCTTGTGTGCTTTTCCTTTCCGTAATTATATAAACTCTGACATATAATTAAAAGCAAACACAAGAAGTACGTTATCCATAACCGTCGATTTTACTCCAAAGACTTGTTTTTGTCGAGTTGATCCCCAGATCACAACTCCGGTTATTTAGGTTTGGATATTGATTTTTGAGATCGTCCAAACCTAACCATAAGACTCACGAGCCCAAACGAAAAGTTGGTCGTATTTCGGTACCCCTCCTTTTTCAATTGGTATCAGAGCGGGTGAACACATTAAAGATGTAACTGTATGTGTTTATCTAAGCTTCTGAGTTATGGATCTTAGTATTAATTCTACACCAGAGAACACCACTCCATCACACTCATACACAACTGGTTCAACACCATCTTGTGAAGAACAACCAATCAAGGTTGTCAGTATGAGTGATAATCCTTACCCTTTCACTTTGACAGATGACTCTGACTCTGTTATGTTCTCACATAACAATTCAACAACAGCAGTAAGTAACCTCTTGAATCACAAGGATTCAAGCCTAATTTCTAAGCTACAAGAGCAAAGAACCTGAAAAGAACAAATGTTCTGTATTTTGATTAAAATTGGATTCGTTTCTCATTACAGACTTGGGGCTTATAAAGCCAGACAACCTTATCCACACAAATGATAACCACACCCACAAATAGGCTAAACAATGCCCAAGTACAAATTATAATAAAAACATATATAATAATATATAAGGGCACCCCTCTCCTATATGGGGTACATGACATACCACTCTCCTTGAAAACATCCTTGTCCTCAAGGATGAGAGCTAAGTGAAGCTTTAAATGGAGCGTCGTCGCCTGCTGCACATGGAGAAGCATGAAGAAGTCTGGACTAAGGCCTATTCTAACTGGTAGACTACTTGGGCTGCTGCTCCTAGTGTATATGTCAAGCCCAGTAGAATTGACTTCAGTAAGTAGCCTTATGAGGCCCAACAATTTAATCTCAAAACCAGGCCCACATTTCCCTTGATTTCCTTCCTGCATACAACAATGCCTATTCATGTTTGTGCTTGTCTCTGTTTGTGTGGCTTTATGACTGCTTCTGTGAGTTTCAGGTGTCTTGCAAGTTTGAACAGGTAGAGCCACTGAGAGACTGCTGAGGAATAGCTTGTAAGCCACACCCTTACCCTGGAATTGACTGCTTGAACAGCCATGATTCTCCTTCCTATGATGTGTCAGACTCCACGCATATATGTAATCCAGATGGGAGTATTGAGTGGAAATGAAACAGAACTCCGCCAAATGTTTATGCAGCATCCCACCTTCATGTCTTTCCTCCAGTTCAGCACCAGAATTTGTTTCCCCCTTCCTTACCCATTGGAACCTTAAGGTATTCTTGGTGATGCTACCCACTGCTGGAAACACAGTAGTTGTAGGAACTTGATTCACTCCCTCGCCAGGATTCTTCCCTTGCAGTTCAATGAAACTGCAGCAACACCAACTCCAACAGCACATAGTGAAGATAGGAAAGTTCCAACTCAACCACACCTCAAGCATCCTCACAACTGTATTCTGAATCTTAGTGAACAGGGATTGAGTTTCCACCATTCTCTCATAGGATTTCAGCTTGACATGACCCCATGTTGTGTGATAATTCCAAGACAACCATTGGATATAGGAAAAATAAACATGCTGCGCATAACACAAAGAGCACAGAACCAATATGGAAGGATTGGAGTATACCTTGCTTGCTCTCCCTCGGCTGGTAAGACTTCTATAGTTCACAGCATTCAAGAGATGCGGCAGACCAACCAAGCTAACAGAGTAGTCATGCCTTACTGATGCATAACCTGGTTTAACTCCCATGGAGTTGGTTCCATAGCACCTGACTGAACTGGAGTTCACAACTGAGGTGAGAGTCATAATGATCAAGATGGCATTTCCTGCACCCCTTAACCTTGAGTATAACTGCCTGAACTTCCACCTTCGGTATGTCAGCCACAAGGTGAGAATACCCCATATTCCACTCCCCATGAAGATATCCTTGACCTCAAGGATAGGGAATGAACTCGCAACAACAATTCTTGAAGCTGTAGCATAAGCCAAGAATTTGGTACTCATTCTAGACTTGCTTCTCGAAAGGGAAAACGCTTGGAGCGATGGGAGCTCTGAGTTGACCCGTTTTGACTTTGGTCAAGGGCGATTTTCTTGAGTTCTGTGTCTCCAAATTTGGGATTTCCATCATTAAATTCAGCTTAATAAGTTCATAAATTCAATGATTTAATCATCAGCTAATGATAGGTGATTAAATTCTTCAGGTATTTGTGTTCTTTTGTAAATCGGAAAATTTTCTTCTTCATTTTTCATTTTGAAATCCTATTTCTGTTCTTCTATCATGAGTTCTTCAGTTGATATATCATCTTTACCTGATGTTGCTATGAGGGGTGATTACCCTTCATTCGTTTTCCCTGATAATTTGATTGATGTCGATGAATGGGAATTTAGTTTGATTGGTCGACTAGATCTACAAAAGTTGGATTTTATTGAAGCTACAAAAATCCTAGAGGCTCAGTGGACTAAACTTTCTGATAAGGTTAATTTCATTCCATTGGGTAAGGGTTACTTTACTATTCAGTTGTTCAATTCTGCTGATAAGCAATATGTTTGGAAGAGTAAGATTTGGTCTGTACATGAACAATTTCTTCGAATTAGAGAATGGGTACCAAATTTCAGATCTGACTGTCAGAAGATTTCTACTACTGCTGTGTGGATAAAATTTCCTGGACTTAGTCTTGAATATTGGAAGGAAGAGGTAGTTCTAACTCTTGGTAAGGCTCTGGGTAATCCTATCAAAGTGGATAGTAATACACTTAAGAAGAAGTTAGGATACTATGCTAGTGTGCTGGTGGAAGTTGATTTTGCTAAGCAAATTCCAGACAAAATTTGGGTGGAATCTAAGTATGGTGGTTTTTTCCAGCCTGTTGAAATTCCTAGAGCTCCTAAATTCTGTTCACATTGTGGTGTTATTGGTCATTGGGATGCTGAATGTAGATCAAAGGAAAAGGAACAAATGCAAACAGAGAATAAAGATCATAATGGTTTTCAATTTGTCAAAAGAAGAAGAAGGAGTCATAATAAGGGAGTCAAAGAAGTTTATGTTCCTAAAAATCCTGAAGTCCCTTTGAAATTTCAGGAGATTCCTCATCAACCAGATAGTGTTGAACTACCTTTGGTTATTTTTGAAGATTCTATCAATATGCCTGGTGATTCAAGTGGAGTTCAGGTATTAAATTCCTCTTCACCTCACAATCAAACTATTCAGTTTTCAGCTAATACTTTTGAAGTGTTGCAAACAATTGAGGAAGAGACTAATTCAGAATCTGAAATTGAAGAAAACAATGTGTTTACTTCTTCAAATCTATTAGAATTTTCTTCTACTCATCAGTCAGTTAGTTTTGGTACCAGTAACTTTGCTGAGCAACAACTTAAGAAGGATATGGCTGGGAAGAAAAAACTGTTTGCTAAACCAGTTAAAACAAAAACACCTCCATTAACTAGGTTGGCAGCAAATACAATTAAGAAGCCAGTTTTCAATAAGGGGAGTTCCACTGCTCCTCTAAAATTTTTATCTAGATGAAGTTGGTTTATTGGAATGTCAGAGGCTTGAAGAGAAGTAGAGCCAAAGACAAACTTAGATCTTTAGTTATGAAGCATAATCCTATTTTGGTTTGGGTGGCTGAACCAAAAATTCATGCTACTTCATTAAGGAAAAACAAAATAAACTTACCTGGTATGCATCATCAGATTATTCATAATTCTAGTAATGGTAATAAGGGTAATATTTGGCTCTTTTGGAATAGATCAATTACTCCACCTACAATAATTTCTATTCACAAACAATGCATAACTGTTGAGGTTGGTGGTGTGTTAGTTACTGGTGTACATGCTGATTCTTACACTGTTAACAGGAGAGATTTGTGGGAGGAATTGTGCAATATTAGTAACATGAATCTCCCATGGATGGTTTTTGGTGACTTCAATTGTGTTACTTCTATTTCTGAAAAGAAGGGTGGAAACTCCCCATTAACTACTGCTATGAAGGATTTTAATGATTGTATTGATTATTTTGGCTTGCTTCAAGCTCCTAAGAGTGGTTTAAATTTCTCTTGGTCAAATGGAAGATGTGGCTCTAAGAGAATTCTTTGTAATCTTGATAGAGCCTTATTTAATAGCAAATGGTTAGACAAATTCAGTGGATGGAACTATTTTGTTGGAGCTAGAGGCATCTCTGATCACAACCCTTTACTTGGTTCTGATGCCTCATTTCCTAGAGCTGTTAATGCTCCTTACAGATTTCAAAAGATGTGGATTTCTCATCCAGATTTTTTACATTTGGTTATTGATTCATGGGGGGAGCAAATCAATGGGAATCCAATTTTTGTTTTCATGAACAAGCTTAAAATATTAAAAGCAATTCTTAAGAAGTGGAATTGGGAGGTTTTTGGTGATATAAATTTGAAGATGAAAGAGGCTGAAAAAAATTTGATGGATGCTGCAGTTATGTCTGATTCTGATCCTGGGAATATGGTTTTGCTTGATAACCTGGTAAATGCTAATGCTAAGCATGATAGTGTTGCTAGACAATATCATACATTTTTGAGTCAGAAAGCCAGAGTAAATTGGGTTCAGTATGGAGATGCTAACACTGAATTTTTTCACACAAGTATAAAATTGAGGCAAAGTCGGAATTCTATAACTGAACTTGAAGACTCAACTGGTTCTATTATTACAACTGCTCAAGGATTATCTGATATCTTAATTGATCATTTTACTTCTAAATTTGAAGCTCATCCTATTACTTTTAATGACTCTTTATTTGATAACATTCCCCAAGTGATAAATGATACTGATAATGAATTTCTTGTAGCTGAACCTACAGAGGAGGATATTAGAAAGGTTGTTTTTGATATGAATGCTGATGGAGCTCCAGGTCCTGATGGATTCACAGGCATTTTTTACAGAACTACTTGGAATATTATTAAGGATGATCTGGTCTCTGCTATAAGATTTTGCTGGACTAATCAAATTATTCCTCCTGGTCTAAACTCAAATTTTCTGGTTCTGTTGCCTAAGATGAGAGGTGCAAAGAAAGCTGGTCAGTTCAGGCCAATTGGTCTAAGTAATTTTTGTTTTAAAATTTTAACAAAGATTATTACTTCTAGAATCAGTACACTGCTTCATAAAGTTGTT
The DNA here is from genome assembly GCA_023529015.1 of Papaver nudicaule. Classification (NCBI taxonomy): domain Eukaryota; kingdom Viridiplantae; phylum Streptophyta; class Magnoliopsida; order Ranunculales; family Papaveraceae; genus Papaver; species Papaver nudicaule. The sequence goes on along the minus strand of JAJJMA010105755.1, from coordinate 2,008 downwards.
TCTCCTCAACAATGTGCTTTCATTAAAGGCAGACATATACATGATCAGGTTGTCCTTGCTTCTGAGCTTGTAAATGAGATGACAATCAAGAGAAGAGGAGGAAATGTAGGTTTGAAACTGGACATATCTCAGGCTTATGATACACTTAGCTGGGATTTCCTTCTTGAAGTTTTAAAGAGATTTGGATTTTCAGTTATTTTTAGAAATTGGATTCTCACTTTACTAAGTATTACTAAGATATCAATTATGCTTAATGGGGGTCCTGTTGGATATTTTGGTGTTGGTAGAGGGCTTAAACAGGGTGACCCACTTTCACCTATTCTATTTGTAATAGCAGAAGATGTACTTAGTAGGAAAATTACTCAGATGATTCATGCTAACAAGATTCAGCCAATGGTGATCAGAAAAAGTATTCATCCCTCCCATCTATTTTTTGCTGATGATATTTTCATCTTTTGCAATGGTAGTAATTATAGTCTGAAGAATTTAAAGGCTTTACTAGAAATGTACCAAGCTGCTTCTGGTCAGTTGGTTAGTTATGCTAAGAGCAAATGTTTTGTTGATGGAACTGCTATAAGGAGAAGAAAATCAATTGCTGAATTTATGAATATGGAGCTGGCTAGTTTCCCTGACAAATACCTTGGCATTATGCTTGTGCCTGGTCAGATTAAAACTGAACATCTTTGGCATTTTGTTGAAATGCTGCATAAAAGATTAGCTCTGTGGATTGGGAAGCTTCTTTCTTTTCAGGCTAGAATGGTTTTAGTTAATTCTGTTTTATGTAGCATTCCTCTGTATAATATGTCCATTTATAGATGGCCAGTGAAGATTATTGATGCCTGTGAAAGAATTGTGAGAAATTTCTTGTGGTCTGGCAATGCTGATGATCAGAAAATGATTACCCTTGCTTGGGATAAAGTTTGTTGTCCTAAAATTGAAGGTGGATTGGGTATCAGGAGTTTTGTGGATGTGAATAAGGCATTGCTTTTAAAACTGTTATGGAGAATTCTTACTTCAAAGGATGAGTGGGCTTTATTCTTTTTAGCTAAATTTAAGGATAAGAATCAGCAATGGATAACTTATTATAGGCAATCCTCTATATGGCCTGATATCAAATGGGTTATGTAAGATTTCAAAAATTCAACTAGATGGATTGTGGGGAATGGTGCTGATATCTCTTTATGGCATGATTGTTGGATAAAGGAAAAACCTATAGCAAAATTATTTCCTGGGGATACTTTCATTAAACAGAATTCACATATGAAAGTTAGTGACCTTATAATAAATGGTCTTTGGTGTATTCCTGAATTCTGTCTTGCTTATTTTAACATTCATGACTTACCTATTAGGAAGACTGGTAATGACATGTTGATTTGGTCTGCTAATCAACATGGGCTTTTCTCTGTGAAAGCTGCCATGGATGTTGTCAGAGTGAAATACCCAGAAAAGAGATGTTATAAGAAGATCTGGAAGAATAGTGTCCACCCATCTACTTCAGCAAATGTCTGGAAACTAGTCAGAAATATCTGTGCTACTGATGAATCTCTGATGAAGAGGGGTTTCTCTCTTGCTTCTAGGTGCTATATCTGTCATGATTCTCAAGACTCAATTGAGCATATCTTATGGAAATGTCCTTTTGGTAAAGATGTGTGGAGCTGGTTATCAGGTATTTTCTTATTCAAAAATCCCTTATCTTTTGAAGATATTCTAAATGCTAGTAGAAGAAAAAGCCCTTTAATTCAAGAAATATGGTTCATTGCAGCTTTTACTACAATGGTGGAATTATGGTTTCTCAGAAATAAAAATTTCTTTGAAAATATTGCTCCTGACATAAATAGAATTAAACATATGATTACATGTAGAATTAAAGAGTGTGAAGTTAGATTGAAAAAGAAGATGTGGGGTACTGATTATGACATGGTTATCCTTAGTGCTTTTGGAATTGCTCCCAAACAAATTACAATTGCTATCCCTATTGCTTGTGTCTTCATCTTGCCTGAAGTGGGAA
>JAJJMA010105744.1:0-21888 GCA_023529015.1 Papaver nudicaule | reverse complement strand
CCACTCAAATTCCGGAAGTACCCACGACTTATCTTCCTGAATATCAGTTGTATCCGTCAGAAAATCACCCATCTTCGTCGTTTGTCACCACCATCAGCACCTTCTCCGGCGGAAGAAAACATTAATGGCGAGTGCCATTTCCCTCTTCTGTTTCTCCTGTCGATTAGTAATGGCCTCACATCACTGACTCTTCATAGTGTCTTGAATCTGCATCGAGTCCTCTGTCCAAATCCGAACTTTAATGGACTTTCCCAATCTCTGTACTTTTGATATCGGTGATTTGAAATTTGAATTTGGCCCTGTTTTCAGGAATTTGGGCCTGTTCCTAAGGTGCCCCTTATCGTGTAGCACCGGTTGGGAATAACCAAGCAGCCCCTTCCATATTGTATGCCCTAAACTCAATTCTGCCGAGGCCTCCAATAACTCATGTTTGCGACACTTTTGAGCTTGTATCCTTCTCGTGTTCAAGACCACCAACTTCATATGATTCCAAGTTGTGAATTGAGTCATTTTTGCTTCATTTTATTAAATATGATTTCAAAATACCTGCAAAATAGAAAATGGTTAAAATAAACAATGTATGAGGCTTAAGTCGACTAAAGTGTATCAATTAGGTACTCTTGAATAGGTGTTTTGCACATCTATCATGGGGAACAAATAAAATGATCGTAATGATTGAATTCAGTGATTAAAGATGAAACTCAGTAAAGATCAATGAAAGTTTTTTAAGAAAATCTAGAAAATCGCCAGAGCGGAGTCCATCATGATTTGTTAAATCTTTTTAATCAAATTCGGCCAATGAATACCAAATATAGAAGCTAAATCAGAAATTACAATCAAGACAATTGAAAACGAAATCAAAATCAACTTCTATTATTGGCTCGTATAATTGATACTTGTCCCAATGATGCATAATGGATAATTAAATGATATCGATGATCCATTAATCTCTTCACCATTTGTTTTGAAAGAGTTTGATGATAGATATAATGGCCATGTTGATCCAAATATTAAGGTTTTCAATGATTTGTACTATGAAACTATTGAATTTCCTAGAAACCGTACCTTTTCAGATCTTGTGCTTGAAGCTGACTTTTCTCTTCTTCTGGTAAATCTTCAACTTCCTTCATCAATGATGAGATGGCGGATTCTTGTATCCATGATAGGAGGAGTGTAGATCAAGTTGAGCCCATTAACCCTCACTATTCACATTTTAACTTCCAGTGTATTGAGGAGTTAGGTGATCTTTCTGCATTCGGGCCAAGCAATTTAGTACTTTAAGTTGGTTCTCGGACCAGGCCAAACAACTTAGTAATATATTTGATTCTCGAGCTAGGCCTGCTACCAAATACCTACGGTACAATCCCATCCCTGGGGATACTAAGAGTCAAAATTTTGGCTAACTCCCACCATGAGAACTTTGAAAATTAATTTGGCTGCAGTTTGGCAGGAAAACCTATGAGTGATGATGATAGCTCTAAGGAATGCTTCAGGTTTTTGTAGGGAAGTCAGGGGCACGGGGGTGATGATGCAAAATAAAAGAAGAGAAGGCATTAGCTATTATTGAAGCGATCAAAAGGGGTGACGAGATTCACAGATCTTTAATCCAGATATAAACAAGTTGCAAATCTCTCGATAAAATCATCATGAAAGACGGTTCAATGGCAAGATAAATTTCTTTGAAAACAAAATAAAAACATTTTTTTTTTTTTTTGTTTTTAAATATACTGCAGAACCTTTTATTTCAGTTTAGTCACTAAGGATGCCAACAAGGTGGTGCTTGCATGGACTCACAAGCTCAATGCAACACACCCTTTTTTCAAAGCCATCCACCACCTAGTTTACTTTGACAAAAATTCGACTATCTCCATTAGAGATAACCAAAACTAGATAACTCTTTAGATTTTATACGAATATATATTGTCATTTTAACCATGCCACTGGATCCTTAAAAAAAAAAACAAAAAAAAACAACAACAACAAACGGGTGTGCACAGAATCGGAGAAATCACAGTAGCCTCGTACTCGGATCAAAACCGACATCAACATTTCTTTGACCATCTATATCCTGACACGTGTCAAACTTTATGATGGTTTACCCATTTCAAATCACTAGAAGCAACCCCTCGCAGTGTGATTCTTTGATGTGATGTGAGTGTCAGTGAAGCAACCACTTCGCACCGAATCCTTGTTTAGTAGCAGTGAAAGATAAAATTGATTTCCCCAAAACGCATCTCCAATTTCTCTTTCAGAAGATCTGATTTGTTTCTGTATAGGTATATTCAATACTCTCAAATTGCTGATTTGGTTTCATTCATTTTTTATTGTTGTAATTCTATATTGTTTTGTTGTAATTAACATGCTGAAGTTTAATAAAAAACAATCGATCTTGTACAGTGTGTTTACCTAATTTGTATACAATTGGTAATTATCAAATAATTTTGTGGATTTTACTGGTAAGTTAGGTATTCAAATACTTCGGTGATGATATGATTTCATAATGGTATGAAACTGAAATAAATAATCTAGGTTTCACTGGGGTAGGATGGTCGTGTCATTTTCATTTGTATTTTAGGGGGCCTTTATCTCGTGCACGCTATATGAATAAGGATATATTTACTTCTATGCAGGAATAGGGTAACTGCGTCAAATTGTTGAGTTCGAATGATGTGGTTGGAGTTGGATGCTTAGAGAATTCAGTACTACCAGTTTGAATATCAGAGTTGAAGATTTTATACTCAGTAGATTTTATATTCATCTGTTAGAAATTTCATGGGTATGTTTGGACCTTGTGGTTGTTTCATAGAAATTTGTGACTGCATAGGTGAGAAATTTGTGGTTGTTTACAGTTTGAACTGCATAGGTGAGAAATCTGAATACTAAATGCAGTGATATAAACTATGCCATAACTTGTTGGAAATTAATTGGCCGTGATGGTTCTCAGCGAAGATCAATTACAGATGGTGACTGTGTGTGAAACAAAGACTGATAATATATGCTCAGATGTCAAAAGTGGAAATGTGAAGAGTTCCAGTACACCGCGTCAGAGTATAGATAAAGAGGGATACTTATCAACTTGCCGTGTATGCCAATGTGTTGAATCTGACACTAGGGGTGATGCTGCATTAGGGTTCTTGGCTATCTACCCTCCCTCACCCAAAGTTCTGCATGTTAATGCCGATATTAAGAACTATAATAGCAATGGAGTATCAAAAGGTGCTGGAAATAACATTGAACATACTGAAGATTGTGGGGGAGAGCCCAGGGTTGTGGAGTTTATAAGCCCCCAGGGGGAGGTATTCCTTTGTAATACTGATCTCGAAGCAGGTCCCCATAGCCATCAAGATGTACTTATTTGTCTTGGTTGTTGCTGTAAAAGTGATCTCTCTCTTGCACATTATGCTTGTGCTTTGAAGTGGTTTATTAACCATGGATCAACTGTTTGTGAAATATGTGGCAGTATAGCTAAAAATGTAAGAGAATCCGATTTCAAGAAGATTGTGGCTTCTATTAGGGATTATGAAGCACTCAAGGAAAGAACTGCCACTGGTGAACTTACTATAGCACACTCACAAATAACTGCAGGTGTAGATCCTGATGCGGTCGCTGCTATCCGAAGACAAAGGCTTAGTGAGATTTCCTTGTGGTTTAACCCACATAATAGCAATGATAATAATGGTTATAATAATAGTAATTCCACTAGGATTTCACAGGGGGTTGTAGAGCATCCTTCTGGGGTCGTTGTTGAAGACACTCTCCAAACTGAGAGCCCTACTACCAAATGGGCTGTCGAAGGGACTGGGATTCTTGTTGCCACTGGACTTCTTACTGTCACACTAGCATGGCTCATTGCTCCTCGTGTAGGAAAGGTATGTGTTGGTGTTTGTTTGCTTTCCACGTATATGATTTAGTTTGTAAGTTTGATGCTGAGTGCTTCTATTTGTATTATCCTTTCAGATACTTGTTATTTGTGTTAAGCCATTACATAGTTTAAGTGGGTTTGACTTTATATATTGTGGAGTTATTGCAAAGATCCAAGTGAACTAGTGCTGCTAAAACCTATATGAGGCCTCAAGGATATCATACATATAAACACAGGTTTAGTCTTTCAAAGTGCCTGGATGTACATTATTGATGTCAGAACTTTCAGTAACTAGTGCGGATTAGTTCTATCCTACTCTTTCACTTATGTAAACTACTGTTTTCATTTTTAAAGCAATTTGCAGCCTTCTTTCTGACTCCTTAAGCGGTCTTCTTCATGTTCCCTTTCTTTGATTCACAATACAGTTCTCGGTTTGAAAACCAAATATCTCTTAAGGGTGGACCTATGCCGTCGACAGTATAACGCCAGACTTTGGAGTTTGGATCTCTTGGTTTCCTATAAACCATTGTTACTTACCCTGGCAACAATCCCTCTGTTTAGCGTTTTGAGATTTCACACTCCCAGGAATACTGGTAAAACCTTTGTTGATCATCTAAGTTTTAGGGGTAATAGATGTACTTCTGTGACATTGTACTGAAGGATTTGTAGCATGTGCGAGTATGTGATGTTGTTAAAACCACAAAGCCTTGCTTTATACATTCTTTTACCTCTCTCAACAGAGGCTACAAATACAAAGTAGTAGTTGCAGACGAATGGGTTCGTGTTTTGGATACAAATGGTGATCGGAGACCCTAGTAAACTCATGTGTGCCATACGTTTCTTGATCTTTTAGATAAAATGATTAAGCAGTTGGTTTCTTTAGTTTTTGAGTTCATACACCATGTTCACGTAACACTCCCCTAAAGTCGTATCAAATATTGGAAGAAAAGAAATGCTGAAGCATGAGACCCTTTTTATACGATTTTCAGTTGCATTGGATCTTCTCTAATTACCATCTCCAGGACGCAGCCCTCGAGGCTTAGAGAAACCCACATTTGGATATAAAGGTTTTAAAAGTTAAACCTGATATTGGCTATGCGTGCTTCCCATTCTGATTTCCATTAACACCTATTTTTAGATCTTTGTTTGAAATATTGGATCTTGAGTTTCTTTTATTATTTTGAGTACAAGGGTACAACTATTAAATGGTTTCAATAAATTTCTGTAGTCTTTAAGTTTAGGTAATGATTGCTCCGAGTCTAAGGACATAATATGAAGTTATTTGCGTGTTCTATTTCTCTTGTTTTCTCTTGTTTTCTCTTATGAATTCAATATTTATGTGCAGAGAACTGCAAAAAATGGTCTTCACATTCTTCTTGGGGGTATATGTGCCTTAACAGTTGTGATCTTCCTTCGCTTTGTAAGTTGTTTGTACATTTAGCTTGTATTTTACCTGTCCATAAATAGTTCACTTGTGTAAGCTTTTTATCTTTCTTCATTATTTTTCTATTTTATTTTTTCGTCTTCTTTTCCCGCTTAGTTTCTTGGATCTTTTTTAAACTTCTTCAAAGTAATGCCTAAGGGGCACACTTCTAGAAGACATTTTTAGGTAAAGACATATGCCTTGTAAAGGCATGAAAATGCGCTTGGAGCGAGGCGGGGTGGGTACGCGCCCCCTCGAGGTGTATAGCTTGTCAGTAGTAAATTAGGTGTCACCTCAAGGGCCTCATTCATGACTTTCAAGCTTACATTGGGATTCAGTTATGTTTTACCTTACATTGGATTCAGTTATGTTTTAGGCGAACGTTTAGAGGTTCAAATGCTAAGTCCTTTTAAGTTGAAAATGCAGGAAAAAAGTAACTAAATACAAATTGCTGCTTTCTAGACCTTGGCTTGTTTTATGTTCTAGTTTTGTGCCAGTTCCATGAAGTGCTGTGTTTGGCATGCATTTATAGCTGTTGGTTGTCCCTTGGAGAAGCTTACATCTGTCCTTGAGAGGAGCTGAAGGGCGTGTACACTAGATAATCACTGCCTGATTTGATTTCTTTTAGAGAATTATGCTAGAGATCCTATTGCATGCACACAGCAAAAACCATGATCAGTTTCTGGACAATATCACAATACATCGATTCCCTTAAGTTGCATCCTATACTTTCTTGAAAGATGTTTGGATCTTTCTTACATATACTGTTTACACTTGAGATACTTCAAGTTGAGGGATGTAGACACGTACACTTCCATTATCCGTAGGTTCCAGTTACGACTGCCAAATGTATTATTTAACTGGGTGGGTAGTTAACTTTGGGTAAAGTTGTGAGAGATGGGTAAAGTAAACTGTAAAAAAATAATCATGCAGTTCAAGTATTTTTTGGTGCAGATTATCTATCATGCTAACTTCGCTGTTATGCACATAAGTTTCAGCAAGTTGAGGATGTTAATTCTTATATCTTAAACATGCTGCAGATTGTACTATCCAGGATCAAATACGGACCAGCACGTTATTGGGCGATCTTGTTTGTCTTCTGGTTTCTTGTTTTTGGAATATGGGCTTCACGAACTCATGGTGCACATTCTTCGTGATAATTCTTTTGTCGAGTATAGTAAATAGAGAAGTTTCGATGTTTTTCGTGAAGACTGTTGCTTATTTTTACATAATTATAGATGCAAAAGCTCCTCGGCGTGAGCTTTTCACTCTTTCACTTTTCTTGTATAATGCATGTGTTGAAAATTTGGAGAAATAAAACTTCCACATCCAAAGAGGAGCAAGCACTAGCCTCTGAGGGTACAGTTCCTACATCCCATCTTCTACTGTCAGGAGTAGTAGAATTAATCCTGGAGGGATCAGGTTCCCTGATACTTGAAGCAGTTGAATAATTTCTGTGTATCTTTATGTGTTTGTAAGGATTGCAAAACTTGATGCGCGCAGGACCCGCCTTGCTCAGTTTCTAAATATAAGCCAAACCGTCAAAAGTGAATTTCTGACTCTATAAATAGGACTTGCTCTTACAAGAAAACTCTCTATTGACCTACAACCCCAGAGCTAGGAAGTGATAAAGTTGAAGACGAATGATGAAGCAGTATGGTGATAGTTAAAAATTTCCTGCTCTTACTATCTGTGAGACTAGAAGTCATCCGCAATTACCTCCTCTCACTAATTCTAGCAGTAGTAGTCATGCTGTTATGGGCCATGAGTTGTTACTTTTGCGAAATATTGAGTAAAGTCCCTGTGAAATCACTCTTGAGGTTCAAGTGTGTATGCAAACAATGGCAGTCTTTGATACAGAAAGATCGAAGCTTCATTGATTTGCACTTCACACAATCAAAATCGTGTAACTCAGCTGTTTTTGGTAGTGGTATCTGCCTTTTTATGAGCTGGCAGTGCCCTGGACCTCTTGTTTACTCCGCAGCTGAACTATTACTGTGTGAAGGGCGAGTAACGACTGTTGAAAGAGTAATACCTGTATCAGGAACTTTTAAGGCACGCGTTGTTGGAGTTGTCAATGGGTTGATTTCTTTTGCAGAATCCAGGACATGTTCTGTTTGTGTGGTTAATCCGAGCACGGGACAGTCGACACCTTGGGTAAAATCCATGATTAAACAACAACATGAAAATCTAGTCGAGGAAATACAAGTATTAGATGAAGATGGTGATTATGAAACTCACACGATTCGTTATGTTTCTGCATCGTGGTATTACTTTGGGTATGATCCTGCCACTAAGGAATACAAAGTGCTTATTATCTGGATCAAGCAAGTATCCGACTGGCGTGGAGTTTTACCTCATGAGTATATATGTGAGGTCATGACAGTTGACGGCAGACAACACCACATCAATCTATTAAGAAGAAAGCTGATTCTGGGGCTTCAAAAAAATTGAAGCCCTCGGTTTTTACTTCAAATGTCCAGCCCGTCATTATAAGGGGTGTCAAAAAATGGTGAAATGACTAAGTAACCCTTATACTTATTACACCCCACTTACAAATTATAACACCCCACTTAATATTTTTCCTAATCTAATTTAAATAAAAAACCAAACATATCAAAACTTAAAAATCAAAACATCAAAAAATTTCCCCTTCTCCTCTCTTCTCCTACTTCACTTTTCTCCTCCAAAATTTTCATTTTCGATTTTTTTTTATCATGGATGCAACCAACAATGGTGGAACAATGGAGTACCAAAGGTAACCATCTAAACCCACTCTTTGCTATTGATTTGGTGCTAAAACTAGGTAAGATTCACTCCATGAAAATCAAAAAACGAGTACCAGAGATACTTACGGCTCGCATCTGAAGAACAACTAGCCGTAAGTTAGCCATTAAAGCTTCAGATGCAAGACGTAAGTCCATCTTAGTGGTCGTAACTTACTTACGGCTAATACCGATACTATACTTAGCAGCCGTAAGTTCAATGTAAAATCAAAAATTTGTGTCGCAAGGTTAGCAGCCGTAAGTACAAGTTAGCAGCCGTAACTAAACTGATAGAGTGAACAGAACATATAAAGATTTGAGACAATAAAGATTATGCTATTATGTTGAAGAACATTTCAGGAAATCATAGTGAATGAACAACAGGTGGATTTTTAAAGAGAAAACTGAAAATGCCCAATGAAGTTGTGACAAAGGGTTATTGTGGAGAGTCTGTCCCTTTAAAGGAAGACCACTCTGTAACAAGTTCTCCAATATCAGTCTAGAAATGTGCTATAAATCGGGAGGAAAATGCAATGCAATGCAAACAACATACAGGAGTTCAAAACTTAATTTAGCATATAAAGTGCAAGGAGAAACTAAGTAAGCTCTCATAAAATATCCTTACAATAAGACTCTGAATTCTGCTTGGTGTGTTGATCACCGTATGTGACAAATAGGTAGAAGGATGATATTACTTACGGCTCCAAAGTCAAATAGGTTAGCAGCCGTAACTATACTTACGGCTGCAGAATATTACTTACGGCCTGTAACCTTGCGACAAATAAATTTTGATTTCAGAAAACACTTACGGCTACTAACTAGAGTATCGGTATTAGCCGTAAGTAAGTTACAGCTACTAATATTAACTTACGTCTTGGATCTGAACCTTTAATGGCAAAGTAACTTACGGCTAGCTGTTCTTCAGATTCCACCCGTAAGTACTTCTGGTTCACGAATTTTGATTTCATGGAGTGAATCTGACCTAGTTTTCAATACAAATGAGTGGTTTTAGATGCTTATGTTAGGTGCTCCATTGTTCCACCAATGTTGGTTGCTTCCACGATAAAAAAAAAAAAAAAAAAAACTTATAGCCGGCGGCGGCGGCGGTGATGGAGGCGGCGGTGACAGTGGCGGTGGAGGCGGCGGTAATGGTGTAAAAACACCATGACTTAATTATTTGTTGATTATCAGTTTAATCAAGTTTAATTTAGTTAATTATGTGGTAACTAATTAAACACTAAACATAAAGGGCAAATTTGGTATTAAAAAAGAATTTTACATAGGGGAGAGCCAAATTACTTTTGAGAACCAGTGATCTGAGGGCTTCAATTTTTCTTGAAGCCCCTAAATCAGCTTTCATTAAGAAGGACTGATGAGAAGCTCTCACTCCCACCAACAATTTCACCGTTTGACTTCACTCCATCCCTTTACGCAAATGGTTGCATTTATTGGCTTAGGATTAGCCCAACATCTGGAGAGGAACCTTTGGTTGTCGAATTTAATGTCGGGAGCGAAAAGTTTAGAGTAATTTCAATTCCCAGTTACATCACTGAAGAAATTCGTCATCCTTATGTTAGTCGGTTGATACAAATTGATGGTCGTTTAGCTGTGTTAGCTTTGAAGATATGTCGTAATGCCTTTGATACCATAACAAATAACAATCCATCAATGAAGATGTTTGTGTTATATGATAATGCGGACGATGTGCAACTCAAGAAATTGACATGTATCGGTATTGCAACGACGTCTACAAGCAGTGCAGGCACAGTTAGCAATAACAGTGATTTATGTTGGATAGAAGAGACCTTCATGATGCCGCCTTTTGACTGGAAACCGCTAAAATCTGATACCATTCTGGCTGTTCCAGGTACAGATTTGTTCATCATAAGGTCAGAAGGAGAGGCTGGTTCGTCATTCTATTTTTACGACTGGAGGAAGAAGAGTTTTAGCAAGGATGAGCAGTTTTTTATGGGAAAAAGACATCCTTTGGTGAACGTCTTTCGTTTGTGACTTTTCGTTTACAAAGAAAGCCTATTGCCTGTAATGCAACTAACTACTACTAGTTTGGGTAGCTGATGATTACAATTGAAGATTAGCTGATGTTTACCGGAGTGCTGAACAGTATATAGCTGATGATTACAATAACCTTTCGTGCTTATGTTCGACTTAGGCCACTTCCTATGGAACACCTAAAACACAAAATTTGGCTATTTTGGCTGGCTATGGACGTTGCAAACCAGTGTTTTGACGTTGCAAAGTTGCAAATTTGCAACTTTGCAACGTCAGATGGAAATTGTATCTATCGATGAAAATTCCATCGACGATACAAAAAGTGTCGAGGTCGATAGAATTTCTATCGACGATGGAATTTCCATCGAGTAGATTAGCTTCATCCAACGGCCTATATTTCACTCCCCAATCCTATATAAACTAAAACTTGGTCTTCACTTCATTCACTCACAATTTAGTTCGATATTTCTCTAGTTTGCTCTCGATTTCATCTGATAAATCAATTTTTTTCGTAATGTCAAATCCATCATCTTCCCAAGCCGCTCTAACATCTTATTCAACTCCACCATCTTCTCCTCCAAACTTTATTTTACTCGGTACTCCTCCGGCATCACCTAAATTTCGAAGCAGAACGGCAAAATTAGTCCATAACTACTACTACACTGAACCTTCATCGAAACCTCCTCCTTTATTCACTCCTCCTCCATTTAAGAGATGGTATACCACTCCTCCTAGACACTATGGTAACCCAAAGCGATGCAAATCTTCCACAATTTCTTCTTCTTCATCTTCGTCATCAAAAAAAACAATTGCACCGAAAAAACCAGCAAATCCTTTAGATTCATTACCAGATGCACCTAAACCTCGTCCTAAGTTTTCGTGGAATGAAGATTTATGTCTTTGTACAAACTATATGATTTTCTATCCGTCAAAGGACGATATGAAACGTAATCGCGTTAAAGTAAATGAACCAGAGTTGTGGACTGCTGTCACTGCGGAATTCAAATTAGATAGACGTACTTCCAAAGTCGTGCGTGATCAGAATACGTTGTGGTCGCGTTGGAGAAAAATACACCTAAGAGTGCATGAATTTATGCAGTTGGGGAGATGGATCAAAGCACATCATTTTCCGGGAGATACCAATGAGGAAAATCACGCCAGGACTATAAAGGAATGGCAACGATCTAAAGGAAAGAAATTCAAGTACGAACGACATTACCGTGTCCTGGAAACTTTTCTTGTTAATCGTTATGTGGGTTGATGAGAAGAGTTCGTCAAACATAGTGCCTTATGTTCTGGCCTAACGCAGTCCTTTATCTTTGGTAAAGGTCGCACTACCGCTACTACGGGCGGCTGACCTCTACCAAGATAAATGACTGTGTTAGGCAAGAACATAATAAGGCTTGTTTTATTATGCATTGCACCGATGCAAAACCATCTACATGACAATGGTATACGATAAAACAGCAAGCATTGCAAATTTTATCGTCTACCATTGTCATGTGATGATTTTGCTTGTGCAGGATTTGTTCGGCCGGTTCAACGACTTCAGTGCAAGGATTGTTTTTTGGGAATCGCATTGATGCCAAAACATAGTAAGGTAAAGGTAGGGGAGAAAACAACAAGGATTGCATGTGTTTTCTCCCGTACCATTACTTATTATGTTTTTGCATGTGCATGAGGATTTGTTCATGGGCGCATTCAACGACTTCAGTGCAAGGATTTTCAACAGTTACATGGATAGAATAGACAAGTACATCGTTTATTTGAAATAACCCAATTACATTACTATCGCACAATTAAAGTCGATTTGGTTGTGATGTTTGTTCTAGAAAAATCCAGGTAGACTATGTCTTAACACGCTGTAGCAACGCCAAAATGCAAACACCCTAGGTTGCTCGACAGCATAGAGGGCAGATGCCAAAGCTTCGACTTGTTCTTCCTCCCATCCCCATTGTTCTTCGGCAACTTGACGCACATAATTTCCAAGTATACGACAATCATTCAGGATCCTTGCAATTCTGACTCTTGTGCTAAAACTCGTATGCCGGCCAAAACTTGCATGCCTAAACTCTTCTGCGCCTGGTACAGGAACGGAGACGAAATCATTGATAAGAGCAAGATCATCATCGGATTCCATAAAATGCGAACCCATATTGATTGATTTGATTGTTTTTTAAAAAAAAAAGTTTATATAGAAAGGATTCTAACATTCATCGCATTTCTTAGAATTTTTACAGCATCATATTTCTTAGATATTTTACATCATATATTTTCACTAACTAAATAAAAGGGGCTTGTTTTCTAGGTTCCATAGGAATCTAATACATAAAAATAGACTTGGCGAAAAATCTCTGCCCATCTTCAAACACTGGTTTATCTTCTGCAGGAACTTCAGTTTGTTGCTCTCTCACTATCTTTGAACCCTTATTGATTTTTTTCAACTGAAGCAACTTCCATTCGATACGTTCTTTGTATGTTTGTCCTGGATTTTTTCCAGTCTTAATAATTCTCAAGTTACCTTTCGGTTGCACTTTCATATTTTGAGGTTTGAGATTTTCCTTGCCTTTTGCTTGAACCTTTCTTTGCTTTCTAGCTGGAACCTTGACCTCGTTAATTTCCAAAACTTGAATTCTCCTCTGTTTTTTGGATTCCTCTATTTTTTTGTATCCCTCGCAGTATCTTTGTTCGGCAGCTTCTGCGACAACTCTGGACCAATTAACTTTGGATTTTTCTCCCATTTTTAAAATAGAGTAGAAGAGAGCAGAAGAGGGTAGAAAGCTAAAGAGAGAGTGAAAACTTTGGTGTGAATTTGGAATTCAAGTTTACCTCATTTTATAGTAAAATGGTAAATTCAAATTATTACCGTTGGTAGATGGAAAAACCATCGACGATGGAAATTCCATCGACATCGATGGAAATTCCATCGACATCGATGGAAATAGTATCGACGTCGATGGAAATTTCATCGACGATGCTTTTTCCATCTGTCGATGGAATTTCCATCGATATCCACTGCCCCATTTGGACTTTGCTAGTCCACCTAGGATTGCAAAGGGGCGCATTTGCTAGGTTCCATTGGAACCGGCCTTAGTACTTTCACCTTTTTTTTTTTTTTTTTTTTTTTTTTTTCTCTTCTTCTTCTCCTATATTACTAGTATATTGCCCGTGCCATGATGGCACGGGATCAGACTTTTCTTTTGCCATCAAAACTAAATCATTACGAAAAATTAACAATTTACACACTGCGTTGAAATACACAGCAAACAATACTGATATTGACTAACTAACAATTAAAGAATACTGAAAATTAAAGAATAGAAGCGGAATCACGACTGTTGCCTATAAAAGGACTTCTGAATACACCACGTTCGATGTTTCATGTCTAAAATCTGCACACAAAAAAAACTGAATGAGGCGACCCATTGCATATCATATTGTTGGGGCTTCATACTCCATTTAGCTCAACAAAAGCAAACACAGACCTATATATAGCACCACTCATATTCATGGGTTTCCCGGATCTAAGAGAGATGAATAAATGTTGTTGTCTAGCCAATTTAGTTAGCAAGATAAGAGAAACAACGCAAAAGAGGGTAATCTGCAATAGACCAAAGGCTAACTTGCTCCTCTGCCATCACTTTTACCTGCCAAAGAGGGTAATCTCTTGACTTCTAACAAACACTAAAACCCTAATTAAGACAGAGCCAAGAATGGTTTAATACTTATAAATGTTAACTTCTTTTCAAACAACAGAAACATGAAGAACTAAAGGATGCCTTATAGTTTCAGCAATACAAATAAATGTAGCATTCGACGCATGTTTCAGACTACAACAAACTTGGGTAAGGGGAGTCTTGGGATGTAGGAAGGGAAACACAAATGCTAGTAGGCAAATGTAAGCTCAAGCAAATTCCTTCACTCAGACGCCAGATAACTAAATCAATATACATTCTATTTTTGATATTTATCTAACATACAAATGTGGATTGCAACCTGTTTTTTAGACAATTGCATACAGTTGAATGGAAAGTATTGCCTACAGTGCTTTCATTAAGCCGATCAGGGGTCGCGTAAGTTGACATCCCCATTCATGTAAAAGTTCCAACTGTTTTAAAGATATTTAAGTACACCCCTCTGTGTTTGTGACTGTAGGGATGAACCATACCAACTACCACTACATAAATCCTACCTAACTCACATTGTATGTAAACTATATTCACTAAGAAAATCGGCCGCATATAACCCACCATTTCAAAATTAAATGAACTCTTGGAAACGCTTGAATAAATTCAGTCTAATCCTATACAAACTTACACCCAAAGTAAATAAACATTTATTCAATTTTTGAAAATGAACTGAATTATAAACGAAAGAGAATCATGAAATAAAACAAAGAACAAAAATGGTAAACCCTCTAAAATGACCGTATAGTTTGTTATAATAAACCCTCTAAATATACCTGGTTACATGGTCAAGTATGACATCAAAGAGAGCTTGAAAGCTATAACTTTACGACATCCTTCGACAAACACTTCAGATTGCACACTGGCCTGCATCAAATAATCCATGCCCAGAGTTACACAATTTCCTTATGCTGAAGGAAATGTAGCAAATTTATTAAGTTCTTAAAGAGAACCAAAACTGCCAGGAACTCCTCCACTGAACTTGTTCAGTGAGATCCATAAACTGATGAAATGTAGTTTAGTATTCCGAGATAAACATTTGGGATTTAAGCAGAAAATGAATTTGAAGAAATAATTTGAACCTCTAATTCTTCTTTTATCTGTCAAGATTGAAAACAAAATTTCAGTTGAAATATAACCAAAATGTCACCCATAGCTTAGTTGTGTGATGAAAATAATCAGTTTTCTATCAATCCATTACTGCTGCTACCGACGAACCCCACCATCCATTTACTTCAATTGTTTCAATAATGAGTTACAGCATAAGCCTTGAAAAATTCCCGAGTTCCTGTAAGGCATTTACACAAACAGTTAGAGTCTAAATTGATTACGAAACCATGATCATATTCAAACATCAAAGCAACCATTTAAAGCAAACAATGACGTTCTATCAATTTAATTTACAACATGTGGAGAAGAAATCAAAATACCTTATCTTCAAAGCCTAAAGACTAATATTGAAGCTGAATTGAACCCTTGGTATAACCGAAAACCAAACTGCAACCTTCCCTACCACCTTAAAATCAATTGATGGAAGTTTTTTTACCTTAAATTGATTCGTTTGTTGTTGTCGATTTGATCTTAGAACAATTGCTGAAGTCAACAATTTTCTCTCACATTAGTAGCATAGAACCTCGAATACATCTAACCCACTTCCCCAATACAAAATCCCAACTGCAAATTGCCTAATAATCAAACCCTAACTGAAGCTCAGTTGAATCCATTGGATGAAACCCTAACTCTAGATCAACTGAATCAAACCCTAAGCATAATTGTTTAGAGTTAATGAAATCAGTGGAAAACAGAAGAAGAAACAATGTCGAAACGAAGAAGGAAGAAGAAGGAACGATGGTTTTTTAGGAGAGAAAAAACACGAATACGTATTTACCCCTCTTGTTAGAAAAATTTACGACGAACTAAAGGAAGACGCAGGCAAAATATATCTAAAACACGGGAGGGTAAGTTAAACAATTCCAGGGTGTCACAGTAACTTTTTACCCGTATATACCCCTACTCTTTTAAGGATTGGACGGGAAATGTCTCAATAAAGAGGCGGAATTAAAAAATAATTAAGGGTATTTCGCGTCCGTTTCTTGCGAAAATGGTCGGACCAAACAACACCACTGTGTTTTGTAATATAGACAAAACAGAGTGGTGTTGTTTCGTACGACCATATTTCGAGCGTTTCTTCCATAAATACCCTCAGTGTTTCATCAATGACGCATCAGTCTTCAGATATATTCTGTCTATTCCTTAAAAGATTAGGGGCATAAGAGGCTAAAAAGTTACTCAGACACTCTGAAATTGTCTACGTTACCCCTCCGTGTTTTTGACCATTCTCTGTTTACATTTCTTTCTTTCTATCATTAAGAATCATCTCCAACAAATTTTCTCAACTCTTCTTGCGATTTCAACTTTTTTTTTTTCTTTCTCTGTCTCATTGATGATATTCACACCACCACTACCGGTATACTCCTCCGTATTTTCTCGATTCGCCTACGTCTCCACGTAGTCAATTGCTTGAAAAAAGCTTTCAATCGTTTCTATCTGAAGACACGAAAATTTGAAGTAAGAATTTGAATTAGAAGAACAAACCGATTTTCATTTCATTAAAAAGAAAAAAAGAACAAACCCATGAAAGGGTTTTCAATAAAATCTATTTAACTTGGGAAAACAAACTACAACGCATATTTGGAAAATTAGTCACAAATGAGAAAGAGGGTGAGATATAGAATGCAGGTTTTGATTTTTATTTGATTTATCCATTCAAAAATCCAATTTCTTACCAAAACCGTGGAAGTGTGGCCGGAGAAAGAGAGAAAGAAGTTTTCCAATTTTTTACCAAAACCGTGGAAGAGGTGGCCGGAGAAAGAGAGAAAGAAGTTTGTTTGATGAACAAGAGAGAAAGAAGTTCGTTTTGATAAAAGAGGTTTTGACTTTATATGTTAACTAGGGTACGACCCGTGCCATGGGCACGGGCTTTGTCGGTTTGTTATCTATAAAATTTTCTCTGTAAAAGTTACTTTACGGATACCATTTTGAGCATATAATCAGTGGTGCTACACAGACCGACTGCGTAGACTAACCCAAAACTAATTGGGTGTAATGTGTCTGGGTTGGGGGATTAGTTTAGGGGTTAATGGTAGATTAGCAGGGGGTTAGTGGTGTGTGACACATTAGGGGGTAATTAGTTTTGGATTAGTCTAGATTTCGGTCCGTCTAGATTTATTGGCATATAATAGATGAGTGTAAATTTGTGCTTGGTAAAGACTCATTTGTCACTTTTACATTCACACAACCATTCAAATAGAAGAAAAAAAACTAAAAACATGCCAAAGCTTTTCCTAGTAATTTGTAGATTCTGTTAGAAAAAAACAATTATGAGGATAGTTGTCATGAAGATGGTAAAGATCCAACTGCAATGTCAAATGAATTAACTAAAAATCAAACTATGATCTAAAATCTTTAGAGATGCAGGTTTGCTTTTTGTAACTCCCTCATTGTAATTCCATATAGTATAATGTTATTTTCCTTAACCTTGTTCATCGTATTTTCCTTTACTGTCTATGAGCATGAGCTATGAAAAGTAGTAGAATCCGTTCAGAGTTGATTAGTTGGCCAATTTTGAGGTTATTTGTTCAAAGGGAATGGAATCAATTTCCTAGGAATACAATTCCATTCCCATGTTTGGTTAACAGGAATAGAGGGCGGTTAGGAATAGAATTCCCAAAAAGTAAGGCAACTCAAAACCCATGGAGGATGGTGGGTTTAGGATTCCCCCTCTTTCGGGAATAGAATTCCTGGGTATAGGTTCCCTTCCTACCATCCAAACACACTGTTACTATTTTCTTTCCCCTAGACAATTTTGGGCAAACACAATCTTAAGATATTGTTTTAACAATCAGAGCCGACCCAGCCCAGCCCAGCCCACCAACCCCAACTATACATATACGATCCCATAAAGTGGATCGAACCTCAGACAACTCCTCCTTGACACTTGAGGTGGATGGAATGTCTAGCACAGTTGGTATTCCATCCGCCTTAAGGTAAAACTAACAATGAATGGGCTAAATTTGAACATTTGGGTTGGGAAGGAAGGATGCATGGTTAGAATTATGAAATAAGAAATATAAGTTAGACATACTCCAAATTATTTTTGACTTTTCCCCCTACAACACTTCTCCTGACCGCGATATCGTTTAGCTCATTGCTGGAAACTGGACATATAGTAACTTCCCCCGAAAGAGAAACAAAATTCATAAATTATCCACTTATATGCCAACTCAATTCGTAAGTTAAAGGGGTCCAAAAATAGGTTGCAGTGAGACTCCAAGCTAAAAAAAAAAAACGTGAGTAAACCATTTATAGAACCATATAAATTTGGTAAACGAATTTGTATCATGATCATTGTAGATCCCTAGCGCAAGCCCCTTAAATATTAAGTTACAAAATAATGGCATCCTATATTCTAGCAAATGGTTAATGCTTTCAGAAATCACCATGAAGAGTTTTACCAAACCCAATGTATGGAAACAAAATATCAGTGCTCACCTTTGCTGACACGACTAATTGCTTTCCCTTCTCTGGTGACATTTGGCTTCTCCCTTAATATAGGTGGTTGCTCCATAGTCAAAAGAGCTTCGTTGAACCTGCCAACGTAAGGGATTTGAAAACTTGAAATACCGTAGAAGTGAAAGCGAAAGCAAGGGTGTGTACTTTTATCCAACCAAAAATTTTGTGGATTTATGAGACTAACAAATTCACCTCAAGTCAGAAATGCTCTTAAATTAAACAAACATAACCAATTTACAAAAGAAAAAAAAAAAAACCTAGAATTGTTTAGCAAAAAACAAACATCCAATAAGATTCAACTTACCAATATAACGATCATCGAGCAAAAATTGTAAAAACCATGTTTACCAATGAAAAAAAAAAGGTACAACTATTTTATATGAAAAGCATTGTTATATTAGATCAAGTATGCTCCAACAGAAAAAACTCACCGTGCAATTGTAGGGACATAACAATGGCATTATCAGATGAAAATAACCTGTGTCTTATCACACTCACTTACTAAATGCCAAGATCAAACCATTCGTCCTATTCGTGGTATGAAGACAAAACATCCCTGTGCATTATAGTGATTGGATTTAATAGGTTGCGATGAAAACCAATAATCCATTTTATCAAGAGTTGTAATAAAAAAATTGTTATATCTTCAATATCACATTAAGTATAGGTGGCTTTCATTTACGTCGGCAAACAAATGAAGTTCATGCCACGTTCGGATGAATCTTACGTGGATCGGGCAAGATTTTCCCTCGTCCATTTCAAGAATCCGGTCGATAATCTTGTAATTGATAAATGGACGTCTCTCTTGACAGCTACAATGAATTTAAGGTGTCATGGAAGAGCACTGCAACTCTCATACAAAAGAACAGACCAAAGCCACAATAAATAGTTGTAACAAATCAAATTAAGTTGTAAAAGTGGTACTCTGATAAGAACCATCCTTGTACGCCTGATTGCATAATGTAAATCACTTATAGATATTTGGATTTGTTTTAAAATTGGAGATAAAGTTGAGAACGTAAAAGAGGTCAGGGATGTATTTCACCCTGGATATAATGCAAGGGTGGTGGGATCTTAATAATAGGAATGAGCACTATAGCAGATCTCCATAGCTTCTTATGTAACTTGAAGTTGGAGAAACATAAATGATAGAGAGTTCTTGCTTGGAATATGCTTTGTTAACCACCGCGGATTGCAATCAGCAGCTACAATTATAACCTACATAGTAATGTACTTTTTGGCCCAAAGTATGTGGGCGTCTCAAGTAAATCTTGCAAACATTCCTAGAACGCTACCGGAGGTGAGTAATGAATTGTGTTTACCTGAAGTCAGCGAGGAGTCTTTCTTTTCACAGCTGCCCAGAGCAGGCTGTGGAAAAGAAGTTCCCTGATTCAGCGATTGGCTTCATTAGCTCCAATGTCCGGGTTACATCATTGAAATGGAAAGCAAGGGTGTGTACTTTTATCAAACACATTATATGCAGAATTAAAGATGATGACAAATGATGGGGATTTTGGTTACCTATTGAGCGATTTGGCCATTTGAGCAGATCACTGAGACGTTTTCCTTCGTAGAAATAAAATCTTAAACCAAAAAAAAAAAAAAAACATTAGTATATAGATTTTTCTGTTTTTTTTTTAAGTCAGGTAAAACACTAACTTCACCGACTACAAAGACCCTAAATAGATTAGCTATCTTCATTCTATTTCTTCTTCTATAAAATTGAAACTTGGCTGAAAGAAATAACAAACCTAATGTCAATTAACCCAAATCAGTAGAGAGAATCATACATGGGACGCTAGATATGTTCGATAGGGAAATGTTCGTTCACATCTTTGTACGTGGGTTTACAGCTTTGGTTGCTAAGAAGACGGGTCTTTGAATGATCTAGAATAACAAAACTTTTTTTTTTTTGTTAAGTAATAGATTAATGGCACACATTGAATAAGATAATTAGGTCGAGGGTGAAACGCTAATTAGCTTTGACCGTTAAGCGTTTCGATAAGACCTGGGTCGAGACTCAAGGGAGAAAAAAAAGGAGAATCAAATGTGAGTGTGCGGCCATTAATAGACTTAAGTGTAACGCCTAAGTGTGAGAGGAGTGTGAGATTTTATTTTTTGGAGCCACTTGATAGATTTAATCTCAACCGCTCTTTGTCTCCCCGAAATACGGATGCCGTCCAAGCTGAAAAACACCATTCGGTCTTATAATATAGACTAGGGAGTGACCCGTGCCGCACGGCACGGGCTATTTCACAGTAGCTAATCTTGGAGTCCATTCTAACCAAGTATTCAAAGTAAATTTCAAAAACCATCATTTAAAGAAATATGAAGAATCATTTTATTGTAGTGTACTCAAACAGTTAACCTCAACTTCATTTAAACATTAGACAAACAATATTTTTGGGATAATTTACATTTCTTCTTTTAAGTTTTCCATGTATAATAACCCAATAACATGAACCTTTAATTATCCGTCACTAAAAAGATAAAAATAAAAATATCGGTAGGTATAAAAATAAAAATATCGGTAGGTATGAAAATATAAGCTTTTAAGCTATAATACAAAATCCTCGGTTATTCCGTTAGCCAAATATCATTGTCATTTGCCTCGAGCTTGAGTCAACCTTACTGTAATTGTTAAGTTATTTCCACGCCTTGCCATTTCTACAAATGTAATGACACCAATTTGTCATTCTTCATGTTTAAACCTTGATTAAAAAAAAAAGACGAATCCAATATTAAGGGTGAAAATAAAGAGAAGCAAGTTTAAACCATACTTTGATACCAAATTTCGTTGCAGCTAGGCCAGTTATTGCATATAAAATTGCTTCTTAATGGAACAATGGAATAAAGAGAAGCAAGCCTTATAAATTTTGAAAAAAGAAAGCAAGAAGTACCCATTAGGAACATCAGAAACTGATATCAGTTGTGCACCATTTCTGGAGAACGTTCCAAAATTTTCAGAAACATCCTGTTTGTTTGTCTGGCGATACATCAGACAGCAAGGCAATTACACATCAGCTAGAACCAACATATTAGGATTAATTTGCTGAAATTTGTTTAGATCAACTGTATATTTAAGCACCTCATATTGATATTTAAACTGTATTGTAAAAACAAAATTGACTAAGCAGAGTGAATCAAAAAGAAAGCAACTACAAAAAGCAAGTAAGTCGAGTCTACAATTTATTATAACTAATAAAAATTACCTGAAAATTAGCAAGCACAATGTCTACAGAGTCGGATGCTCCTGGAGTAAGGCTTGAGGTGAAAGTACATTGTATATCTAACCTATCTTCTGCAAGAGATTAATGTCTGCAGATCAGCCAAAAAATTTATTCGCAATTTCTTCACGTAATCCAACAACAGCTATTGCAGAAAATTACATGTAGTTAAAACAGTAAAATCATACCATACAAATATGTAGGATGTTTTTGCTACAATGAATTAAGAAGTGCCTGTTTATGATGGTGGCATATGGTAGCATACGGTGTAATATCATATTGGCAAAACAAATGGCTCACTTTCCTCCACTAAAACACATATAAGGACATCCCACGTTGCAAA
>JAJJMA010105733.1:0-12165 GCA_023529015.1 Papaver nudicaule | reverse complement strand
TCCCATTTCCGAAATCTAAACTCTAGTAGGCTAAATCAAGAATTGAATTTTGACACCTAAAACTGACAACTAGCTTGACATACCAACGCTAGTGGGTTTGACCGGACAATGCCCTAACAATTCTTAATTCCAACTGAACAGCCAAACCCATTAATAGGTTTTTCCTCAGGTAGGTCTAGACCCCTTGAATCTTCTGTTTCTTCAAAGAAATACGAAGGGATATCAACTATTATTGAGTAATCTCTTTCTTCAAAGAAGTAAGATGGAATAGATTCACATTCAGGAATTTTCTCCTTCACCTTGAAAGGAGGTGGATGAGTAGGAGCATACCACATATGAATTATGACTAAAGTTCGTCTCCTTCTTAATTTGTACATCAGCTTCGACCCCGATTGAAGCCAGTAATCCCTTTTTGCAGAATCTTCAGTTTTCTCCCAATAATCAAGTACATCCCAACATCTGTCTTCTGCTTCTGTTGCTATTCTTTCCAACTTCAGTATTGGTACCAGTTTTCCATTCAACTGTACCCATTGTTCATCCATTAAATTCATCTCAGCAGTTCCCATTGAAAGAACGACTCTAGATACCAATTGTCATGTACCTGATGGTACTGACAAGATTGGATTTGGGTAACCTCTCAATCCTCACGGATCAAGCCCTCTGGTTCCTAAGAACACATCCCTAAATCGTAAACGATTCTTTAGATTAATTTTCAGATATCCCCTTTCAATACAGACTTACAAGACTTATAAGGAAACACTCTACTAAGGCACCCGTTGGTTAACCCAACCCACCTTACATTTGATAATGACACCTAACTAAACATTACTAACTCCCCTAACGCTAGACACTGACCCTCCTCGTGATATAGGCCCTCCCTTCTCATACGGGTACATGAAAAATTATTATGTGAAAATAAGAAAACTTGAGTTTGGCAATATTGTCTTTTTTACTTATTTAATCATGGAGAGTGTTGGAAATAGTGTTTAACTAAGACTCTAACAAGTCAAAGTTATGGCACTTCTAGTTATATTAGGATATTAAGAGTTTGCTTTGTTTAAGAGTTTGATTGTTCCAGAAGAAGCTAGAACATTCTAGAAGTGTGTTTTGATTAGGAAGTCGGGTTATTTATGGTATTATTTGTTATTTAGAGTAGTTTCTTTGTATGGAAACTCTAGAGTCTTTAGGTAATTGGTTTGGGTATGTGATGCCTATATAAGGCCCTGGTTATCACCTTTGTAAGATACACCAAGATTAATACAATGTAGTCTTCCGCTTATTTTCGTGTTATTCTCCTCTCTCTTGTTCGATCCTACAGAGAGGAAGTTCAAGGCAAGAAAACAAGATGACCAGTAGTATTACACGGTCAACGATGCATGTAGTAGTAATTGTGCTTGGGCTGAAGTAGAGAAGTGATCATTACCGGATTTTACATAATTGGATTCAATTCGACACGCATAATTGTATTCACCATTATTTAATACGATGTTTGGATACCCAAGCGAAAGTGCTTCTACTTCTCCATAAGCAGAAATCAATCACATAAGTAAGAAACAAAAAAAAATTGCTTCAGAAAAGAAAACTTTTATACTTCTAAAAGTTATAATAGAATTGGGTTGTCAAACTAACTTTTAATTTTATCTTTAACAAGCCAATACTCTAATGGGAATAAGAATTTTATTTATAATTGAGCCTCATATTAGGCTATGACATACCATTTTATGCCGAATTTTACTCTTTTCTGAGATTGAGCCTCGTAAACCTAATGTTCGTACCCTAGTATTTTAGCACCCATTTATTGGCTAAACTAGATCAATAAAGGTACCCAAATACTATGTTTTGCTTGGCAGGCTTGATATAGGTGCCCAAACACTAAGACTTGGCTAGGCAGCCTAGATAATTGGTGCAGAGCAAGTCAAGATTACCACGTCAGCAGCGACAGGTGCCACTTCCAGTTTCAGTTTCAACTGCCACCAAGGCGTTGCCTAAGGGCCACCTGGAAGTGCAGTTTCATCGACAGGAGTCCGTTAGGCGTGGCCTAAGGGCAACCTGATGGTACTGTTCTAAATTCAACTGCCACCAAGGTGTTGCCTAAGGGCCGCTTGGAAGTCCAGTTTCATCGACAGGAGTCCGTCAGGCGTGGCCCAAGGGCACCCTGATGGTACTGTTCTAAATTCAACTGCCACCAAGGCGTTGCCTAAGGGCCGCCTGGAAGTGCAGTTTCATGGACAGGAGTCCGTCAGGCGTGGCCCAAGGGCACACTGATGGTACTGTTCTAAATTCAACTGCCACCAAGGCGTTGCCTAAGGGCCGCCTGGAAGTGCAGTTTTATCAACGAGAATCAGAATTCATTTGCCACAAAGAAATGGCCTAAGGGCTGCCAGGAAGTGTAGTCTCATCTACAGGAGTCTGCCAAGCATTGCCTAAGGGCCTCCTGGCAGTATGTTCCAATTCAACCGACTTGGAGGCGTGGCCTATTGTCCGTCAGGAAGTGTAGTCCATTATCGACTTTAGGAACTATCAGGCGTGGCCCACATGTTACCAGACAATACAGTTTGCTTCTGATTTTTGCCAGTCGAGGTCTTTGAGGACTCCAGACAGTCCAGCTCCAATTGTTGTCGGTCAGGCACACTTAACTGCCGACAGTCCAGTTCCACATGCAGCTAAAGGAGATTCAGATTCATCGCAGACACTGCGACCTAGCTTGGGGGCGACATTTGTGACATCTCAATTGTAGACGAATATTGCTCAGAGATAGTAATTACCACAGCAGCAAGGACGAACCACAGTTTGGGGCGTCTTTGAAGTTTCCTCCACATATGATGGAGGCAAGCAACACTTCTCTAGAACAATGATGTTTCGTACTTGGGGGCGAATTGCATCATCAAACGACAAACAGAAGGAATAACTGAATTTCTTAACCCCCAACAAGTTGGAGGTTAAGAGGGGGCGATGTTTGTACCATGGCTAAAATTGCCACAATTTGGACTAGATTACCCTTTTGGAGACCACATAGCTGTAAACTCGAACTGCCAGCCAAGTTAGCCAACCTGCCATTCATCCAGCCAGCCCAGTCCAGCAGTTCATATTGTCAACAGTCAATTGAGGGAATTCAACCGCTGGTCAATGGTGGTCAAAGTCAACCATTGACCGGGGTCGGTCGAAGTCAGTCACTGGTCAAGGAGGGTCGAAATCAACTGTCAGTCAAAGTTGGTCGAAGTCAATTGTCGGTCAAAGCCAAAGTCAACTGTCGGTCAAGTCAGCTATTCCGAACAGACTGGTCCAGAACCACTTTTGGAGAGCTAGAGAAAGTTTCCAGAAGCCTTGCTGCCCAAGATACTTGCAGAATCAGAATTAGGGTAGAATACATATTTTGTAACTGTATATATAGAAGGGACATAAACCAAAAAAGGATCTGAATTCCTCCACACAGAAATCAGCCACAAGATGGAAACCCTAGAAATCTGTCCCCTCCTCTCCAAAACCCTAAATTCATTGTATCATGATAATCAATAAAATATCGCTCCCCAAGGGGATTCACCCGTGGATGTAGGCACAACAGTGTCGAACCACGTAAAATCTGTGTCTTCTTTATTTTCGTGTTTATGGATGTTTTACATCATCATCAGTAATATTCGTGATTTGTATGAGAAAATATTCTCGTACAATCATTGGCGCCGACTAAGGGGATTCCAGAGAAAAGAATCGTGTTCCCACAGAGAAAAGTTTTGCAGGAAAAATCATGTTCGTGTTCGAGATCAGGATGCAGCTGCCGGAAATTGTCATGGTGTGAATATATCGATCCGCCTGACAGACAACAATCAAATTGACAGGAAAGGGAATCTGTGATGTATCGTTTCAAGAGATCGGGATTTCAGGGTTGCTGAAACTGTTGTCAGGACGTTCAGTCTGCAACAATTTCGTGTTCGAAGTTCACCAAAAAATGTTGCATGGAAAGATCCAGAAAACAACCATGGAGGATAGCAGGAAACAACAAGAAAATATGACAGAAATTGTCATGTATGAAAAAGATCGATTGCGATGTGTCGCGAAGGGTTCGAGTTTTTGAGATCGTGAAAACAGTTGATGAGACGTTCGGTCTGCATCTGTGTAAGATTCAAAGTCGATAAAATTGTGCATGGGAAGGTACAGCAGAAAACGCCTCAGTACAAGCAATAGAGGCATCAGAAAGTGTGACAGAAGAAGTCATGGAAAAAACCCTAAGTGTGCAACATATATAAGTGTTGCAAAGTGAAAGGAAGAAGTTTTGAAGGTTCAAGAATAGTAACGCAGAAATGTTTTGCAAAAAAAAAAAAAAAAAAAAAAACGCTGCAAAAGCCGGCGGCCACAAGCCGGCGCTCGGCCAGCTCCCCGGTGGCACCCGCTTTCATCTCCCTAGCGACTCCCGCCGGTCATCTCCATGTCTAGCTCCCGCCATACTCCCAGATTGGCTCCCGCCTTAGCACCCATGACAGCTGCTCCCTCGTTACACCCACAACGGCTCCCACCTGCACAGTCAGCGCACACGTCAGCGCGCAATAGGTAGCCAAGTCAGCAGAAACTGCTTAGTCAACCATGCCACGCCAGCATTCAGTGCAAAGTCAACATGCCACGCCAGCTATTGTTGCACAGTCATTTCTCCACATCAGCCTTTATCAGCCCAATCAGCGTGCCGCGTCATCAGTTCGTGCAAGGTCAGCGTCACCACGTCATCTACCTTGCACGCGCCCCCCTCGATCTTCTTTTGATGATATCTTCTCCGTTATTAGTCCGATTTGAGTGATTTTTGGCTCATTGGATTCGCCTTTCGATCCTCTACACCATAAAGGGTAAATATTTTTGATTTTCAAGAACTTTAGGTAGAGTTTTGAGCATCTATATTGTTCCCAGTCGAGGTTCGACTCCTGACAGGTAGTCCCGTTTCTACTGCAGCTAGTCGAGGTTCGACTTCTGGCAGTGCAGTTTCGCTTCCATATGCTACCAGTGAGGGTCGACTCATGGCAGCCCAGTTTTCATTTTTTACTGTTGCCAGTGAGAGCCGATTCCTGGTAGTCCAGTTTTCGTTTTCACTATTGTCAGGGAAGTTCGACTTTTGGCAATTCAGTTTCTAGTTATCACTGCTTCCAGGGAGGTTCAACTCTTGGAAATCCAGTTTCCATTTTCATTGTTGCCAGGGAGGTTCGACTCCTGGCAGTTCAGTTTCCAGTTATCACTGCTGCCAGGGAGGTTCGGCTCCTGGCAGTCCAGTTTCAGTTTTACTGTTGTCAATGGAGGGTCAACTCCTGTCAGTCCAGTTTTACTTCCAATTGTTGCCAGTCGAAGTCCCACTCCGGCGCTGCAATTTCACTTTTGAGTACAGTTAGAACAATTTATCATCCAATCTCATCCGACATTGCTGTTAGTACAGTTGAACGCAACTGCTGACAATCCTATCACGTCTCCCCTGCTGTCAATCAAGTTGAGCAGTCTCCTCCTCGATTGATATGCATGCAATTGCATACATTATAGTCGCTTTTGCATGTTGACTCTCCGAGCAATCTACATCTTACCGCTAAGGAAGAATTAATACTTGTTGTATTTGAAGAATTTGAGAAGAAGTTCGATATAACGACATGATCGAATCCAAAGTCAAATACATTGTTGTGATGGCGTATCATCCACAACATCTATGACCTTATAGTTCGAAGAAATTGGATAATTGCGTAGCACCGGCTTGAGCTCACTCCTCCGTCTCCGACCGCAACTTCAATCCGGGTTCCCCTCGTTGCTCCCATAGCTGACATGTCAGCAGTGCCGACTCATCAAACTGTCTAGTCAACTTACACAACCAACTGCTGCTAGTCGAGGCTCGACTCTATGCAGTCCAATTTTTGTTTTTCAGTTTCCATTGCTGCCAGTCGAGGCTAGACTCCTGGCAGCGCTGTTTTTAGATTCTACTGCTGCCAGTGAGGATCGACTCATGGCAGTCCAGTTTTCAGTTTCAACTGCTGCCAGTGGAGGTTCGGCTCATGGTAGTCCAATTTTTGTTTCAAATGCTGCCAGTGGAGGCTCGACTCCTTGCAGTCCAGTTTTTCAGTTTCAACTGCTACCAGTGGAGGCTCGGCTCCTGGCAGTCCAGTTTTCAGTTTCAATTGCTGTCAGTAAAGGCTCGACTCTTGGTAGTCCAGTTTTCATTTTCAACTGCTGCCAGTAAGGATCGACTCATGGCTATCCAGTTTTTCAGTTTCAATTGCTGCCAGTAGAGGCTCGACTCTTGGCAGTCCAGTTTTCGTTTTCAACTGCTGCCAGTAAGGATCGACTCATGGCAGTCCAGTTTTCAGTTTCGACTGCTGCCAGTGTAGGCTAAACTTTTGGCAGTCCAGTTTCAGTTTCAACTGTTGTCAGTGCAGGCTAAACTCCTGGCAGTCCAGTTTCAGTTTCAACTGCTGCCAGTGGAGGGTTGACTCCTGGCAGTCCAGTTTCAGCTGCTGCCAGTGAGGATCGACTTCTGGCAGTCCAGTTTCAGATTTCAACTGCTGCCAATGAGGGTCGACTCATGGCAGTCTAGTTTTCAGTTTTCACTGTTGTCAGGGAGGTTCGACTCCTGGTGGTTCAATTTCCAGTTATGACTGCTGCTAGCGAGGGTCAACTCCTGGCAAACCCGCCTCATGACAATGCAGTTTTTTACTTTTACGTCATATCTGGTTCCATATTTCGAGAAAAATGGTTGCGTTGGATTTTGATGTGCAACCGACTCAAGTTCAAAATAACTTGGATTTTGTCCTAAATTATTACGTCATCTATGCTTTTCAACGGAGATTTCAACGCTTATCTGAGGTATGTATGTTTTATGTTGTACGGTATTTATGATCATTTTGCAGGAACAATTCTCTTTGTTATATTGTATGATTTCAATGATGAGAACCACATTTTGTGCAATCTTGTACATAGGATGGCCACCTATGTAGTTCAAGACAACAGAAAACCTGAATCATAACTTGTGTGTGCGTGCTACTGTTGGAAGGAGTGCACCCTTGCCAACTTTGAGCCGCACCACATTAGTGCTGAGATTCAGTTACATGACTCCATCAGCAGCAACGACGACTGATGCTTGGGGTATGTAGACTTCCTAGTATGACATTAGTGCTGAGGTTCAGTTACATGACTCCATCAGCAGCAATGACGATTGATGCTTGGGGTATGTAGACTTCCTAGTACGAACAATATACTTGGGGGCGGGTAGATTAACAACTCCAAGCTACAGGCTTGAGGGTGAGTTACCGTCAACAAGATTCTATTATGGGTAGAACCCAAACTTCTTAACCCCTAACAAGTTAGAGGTTAAGAGGGGGCGATGTTCGTACCCTAGTATTTTAGCACCCTTTTATTGGCTAAACTAGATCAATAAAGGTACCCAAATACTATGTTTTGATTGGCAGCCTTGATATAGGTGCCCAAACACTAAGACTTGGCTAGGCAGCCTAGATAACAGGTGCAGAGCAAGTCTACAACAAGATCAAGGAAAAGATTACCACGTCAGCAGCGACAGGTGCCACTTCCAGTTTCAGTTTTAACTGCCACTAAGGCGTTGCCTAAGGGCCACCTGGAAGTGCAGTTTCATCGACAGGAGTCCGTCAGGCGTGGCCCAAGGGCAGCCCGATGGTATTGTTCTAAATTCAACTGCCACCAAGGTGTTGCCTAAGGGCCGCCTGGAAGTGCAGTTTCATCGACAGGAGTCCGTCAGACGTGGCCCAAGGGCAGCCTGATGGTATTGTTCTAAATTCAACTGCCACCAAGGCGTTGCCTAAGGGCCACATGGAAGTTCAGTTTCATCGACATGAGTCCGTCAGGCGTGGCCCAAGGGCAGCCTGATGGTACTGTTCTAAATTCAATTGCCACCAAGGTGTTGCCTAAGGGCCGCCTGGTAGTGGAGTTTCATCAAAGGGAATCAGAATTCAACTGCCACAAAGAAATGGCCTAAGGGCTGCTAGGAAGTGTAGTCTCATCTACAAGAGTCTGTCAGGCATTGCCTAAGGGCCTCATGGCAGTATGTTCCAATTCAACCGACTTGGAGGCGTGACCTATTGTCCGCTAGGAAGTGTAGTCCATTATCGACTTCAGGAACTATCAGGCGTGACCCACATGTTACCAGACAATACAGTTTACTTCAGATTTTTGCCAGTCGAGGTCTTTGAGGACTCCAGACAGTCCAGCTCCAATTGTTGTCGGTCAGTCACACTTAACTGCCGACAGTCCAGTTCCACCTGCAGCTAAATGAGATTCAGATTCATCACAGACATTGCGACCTAGCTTGGGGGCGACATTTGTGACATCTCAAGCCTTGCAGACGAATATTACTCAGAGATTGTAATTACCACAGCAGCAAGACGTACCACAGTTTGGGGCGTCTTTGAAGTTTCCTCCACATATGATGGAGGCAAGCAACGCTTCTCTAGAACAATGATTTTTCGCACTTGGGGGTGAATTGCTTCATCAAACGACAAACAGAAGGAATAACTGAATTTCTTAACCCCCAACAAGTTGGAGGTTAAGAGGGGGCGATGTTTGTACCATCGATAAAATTGCCACAGTTTGGACCAGATTACCCTTCTGGAGACCACATAGCTGTAAACTCAAACTGCCAGCCCAGTTAGCCAACCTGCCATTCATCCAGTCAGCCCAGTCCAGCAGTCCGTATTGTCAACAATCAATGGAGGGAATTCAACCGCTAGTCAAAGGTGGTCAAAGTCAACTGTTGACCGGGGTCGGTCGAAGTCAATCGCTGGTCAGGTTGTTATCTATGGAGAGAAAGGAGGGAATGATGTGACTGAAAACCGTCGTTTATTCCCTCCTCTCTCTCATCTTCCCTCACACACACTGAGAATCCGAAGTTGCCCTCCCGGAACTGGAAAGAAAGCGATACAAGTTCTATCGCCTAAAAAAGCACTTTAGCGACAAACTTTATATCGCTTCAATAAAGCGATATTCTTTTCATCGCCTAAATTCTCACCGCCGGCCATTACGAACGGAATTTTTCGGTAAGCAAACTGAAAAACAGAGATGGGTTTTCTTCCTTCATCTCTTCTTGGCCGCAGACCATGACATCCAACAACATGCTGAACGGGATTCAATTGGGCAATTTCACAAACTTCAGTCGCACGATTTCACAGTCAGAAAAAAACTAAAAATCTTCCCAGCCCATCTTAGTTATTGATCAAACAAACCTAATTCAAAATCAGAGAAACCCAAAAAAAAAAACATTCACTAAACCTACCTGGTACCCTAATCGAAGAGAAACCCAAAAAAAAAAAAACATTCACTAAACCTACCTGGTACCCTAATTGAAGAATGGTGATATACTATTAACTTCTATTATGCTTCTATTGGTGATTCTTCTGTTGAAAAAAGAACAATAAAAAGATTGTAGGATTTTCCGGTTTAATTTCCGGTTGGAGCTATAAATTTTCTATAGCTTTCTTGATTGGCGATATTTTTTATATCGCCCAGCGATATTTTTTATATCGCCCAGCGATATTTTTTATATCGCTTCCCCCTTTCTACCATAGTAAACAGGCTAAAGGGGGAGGCACTAGCAAGGCATTGTTGCCGGCGCAATCCCCCGTTCCATGGATAACAGCCTCAAGGAGGGTCGAAATCAACTGGCGACCGAATTTGGTCAAAGTCAACTGTCAGTCAAAGTTAGTCGAAGTCAATTGTCGGTCAAAGTCAAAGTCAACTGTCGGTCAAGTCAGCTATTCCGTACAAACTGGTCCAGAACAACTTTTGGAGAGCTAGAGAAAGGTTCCAGAAGTTTCCAGAAGCCTTGCTGCCCAAGATACTTGCAAAATCAGAATTAGGGTAGAATACATATTTTGTAACTGTATATATAGAGGGGACAAAAGCCAGAAAAGGATCCGAATTCCTCCACACAGAAATCAGCCACAAGATGGTAACCCTAGAAATTTGTCCCCTCCTCTTCAAAACCCTAAATTCATTGTATCCTGATAATCAATAAAATATCGCCCCCCAAAGGGATTCACCCGTGGATGTAGGCACAACAGTGTCGAACCACGTAAAATCCGTGTCTTCTTTATTTTTGTGTGTATGCATGTTTTACATCATTATCAACAATATTCGTGATTTGTATGCGAATTTATTCCCGTACAATCACCTAACTATCCATTTTATAATGGTGAAGTTAACTCTGAGATTGAGTCGTATCTCAGGCTCAATCTCAACAACTAGACCTTCTCAAAGGGTGTCCATTTCTATATAACAATACGTATTTTTTATTGCCAAAATTGGCAATCAAATACTACCTCCGTCCCACATTAATTGAACTACTTTATTTTTTATATTAGCTTATTTTTAGGTAAAAATGAAAAAAAAAATAGCTCAATTAATGTGGGACAGGGGGAGTATAATATATATATATATACACACACAATAATTTAGTTTTAGCAATGACCATGATGAGCAAAATTATAGCAGGCGTGCTGTATTTTGATAACACTGTGATGCATGGTTGGTCTAAGATGTCATTGTGTCGATAGCTATTTTTGGGAACATAAGCAACCAGAAGCGCAGTTCTTTTTCAGAAGTTAGAAGTCGTTATCAATGATACACACTCAAAAATAACTTTTTGACTTTCATAAATAAAAAATTGAGAAATTAGTCTACCAACATAATTTTCAGAATAAATAAAATTAGTTTACCAACATAAATAAAAATAACTTTTTGACTTTCATATATAATTCCGGAAACGGAAAAATTAACTTTTTTTTTGAATTAAAAATCCTTTTCGCTTATAGCTTGTTTGGATACCAAATTACTTCTGACTTCTGCTTCTATCTTCTGAGAAGCAACTTTTGAGAAGGCAAAAGGTTGAAAAGTTAGTTTGGGCATCGCTATTTAGGAGTCCTGTAAATAAAACTCTTGTTTCGATCTAAGACTAGATCTGAAGAATCAATCTTCCAATTTTCCCATCCCTCTCAGTCAGAAGGTTATAGAGCTTTGCCAATCATACAAGAAACAAAGTTTACCAATTATTCTCTTTTTTTCATTGCTTGAAACCTTCTGTTGATGAACAAAAACATGGCATCTTCTCTTTTGGGTGTCTTTTGCATTTTCCTGATAGTAGTTACCACCACTGCAACATCAACGGCAATCCATAACGGTCGTGCAAAGCCGCCGACTGAATTCAAAGTTGGCGTGAACCTGATGCAAATCACACTGATATGTATGAAATATGGGTAACCAAGAACAGGTTCAGAATTGGAGATTATGAATGATTCTGCAACATGACAACTACCCTTGCATCATTCAACGATGGAAAACAATTACAAATCTTGATCAACCCCGGTCCGTTCTACTTCATTAATTTTCACATCCCTCTTCTGCCATGGAAGAACATCTCTTAACAAAAGATCGAGCTTAAATATATATCAAGAAACAGATACAAAATTGATAGATCTAAACAGAAATCAATCAATCTGAGCATAACCCTCAACTCAATCACATGTTTCTTCGAACGACTGATGTTTTAAAAGAAACTCTATTGATCCTTTCGCGAAAATTAAACCTAATTTTCAATTGAATGATGTTTGTCGACTCTGGACAAGAGAAAAGAGATAAACCCGTGATAAAGTGAGAGAGAAAAAAAAAGTGAAAGAGAAGTCGTTTCTCAGAAGCAAAAAAGCAAAGTATTTTTGCTCCAAAAAAAGGTAGTTTTTCGACTTCTAGAAGTCGTTTCTAAATGCCACTCCCATACTAACTTTCGACTTTTTAACTTATAAAAGTTAAAAAGTTGCTTCTTGTGGAGTATCCAAACATGCTATTAGGACTTCAGGATTTGACTTTTGCTTATCCATAAGGCTTAGTCTTATGGGGTACTAGATTGGCTACTACTACTACCAAAAGCGTGGTGTATTCTAGTAGTACTACTTCTCTCTCCTAACATTTGGTAGTAGCTCAAGTAGTAGTTAGATTGATGCGCTGAACCGTTCAGCGCTGAAAAAGTGAGAAAACGCTGAACCATTCAGCGCTGAAAAAATGAAAAAACGCTGAATGGTTCAGCGTTACATTTTTATCCGTTGAATTAATTGTCATGCTTTGATCTAATGGCTGAGATTTCTCAGCACTGAATGGCTCAGCGACTTGACGTCCAATCTTTCCATACCATAAGAG
>JAJJMA010105732.1:0-28569 GCA_023529015.1 Papaver nudicaule | reverse complement strand
AATACCATAGCTCAAAAAATATAGCAAAGAGAAAATGGTTTAATTCTAAATTCACCTCTAGTCGAAGGCAAAAGATATATGAAACTTATAGTGTATATTTATTCAATAGTAAAGAACGAAAACCATTTTTCGTATGGTTTGAGGATTTTCTCAGAATTCATAACTTAGGAAAATATAAAAAATCACTTAATACTTTGGAAAATGTATTTCAAAAATATGAAACGAAAGAAGGAAAAATTGTCCATTCGATACATCCGCCAGAAGTAGGCCTAAAGATTGGAGGAGCCTTCGCATCCCCATATAAAATAGGAGCAACTGAAAATGGCAATACCTTAGGGACCCGCCAAGATATGGGCCAAATAATACAGCAGAATAATTATACAAACTTGTGTCTACAATCATTGGGTAAGTAAACCACCCGAATAGAAAATATGTTAGATAACAAGGAAGATTTAGATAACAAGGAAGATAAAATACAAGATGTAAAAGCAATTAAAGTTACAACAATTGATTCCGACTCTTCTGAGGGTCTTTTATTCAAACCACCTCCGTCAATAGACAGAGACCTTTTTAAGTTATCAGGATCCGATAATAGTTTTGTTGATGCCCTTGTTGAAAAATTAGGGTTATTAAACATATCCTCATCCTCTTCTAGCCCATCTAAGACGCTAAAGAACTCAGAAGAGGCTAGTACTTCAAAAGAAGATCCAACCCAACACGTAAACGTCTTATCTAAACAAGAACAATATGATGATATAGATATAGATGAATTTGAAGGAATATTCCAAAACTCCGATACAATCAACAAAGTATCTTTCGGTAAGCAAAAATATACACCCACTGTAGCTACAAGAAATTATTACCATAGGCCTACTCCAGTAGATTTACAACTTGAAGAAGATTATAACTGGAATCAAACTTCATTTGATGGAACATCTATAGTAGAATGGAATATAGATGGTATGACAGAATACCAAATCCTGAATATTATTAGGCAAATGACTATGTATGCCACGACTTCAAGATTAGGACCTAAAAAGAATGGTGATAAACAAATTGCTGAAGCAATAGTCTCGGGCTTTAGTGGCCAACTCAAAGGTTGGTGGGATTTTCACATGCAAGAAAAAGCAAGATGGGATATTTATACCGCTGCTAAACCAGTTAAATTAGAAAATGGTACTATACAGGCACAAGAGGATGCAGTAAATACATTATTTTATACTATTGCTCTTCATTTTGTAGGAAGTTCATCCCAACACATGGAAAGATCTAAAGAAGTACTCATTAACCTAAAATGCCCAACCTTATCTCACTATAGATGGTATAAAGATGTCTTTTGGTCTAAATTATTTAGCAGAGATGATTGCCACTCTAATTCTGATTTTTGGAAGGAAAAATTCATCTCAGGATTACCCCCTTTATTTGCTGACAGGGTTAGCAATAGGCTAAAAGCGAAAAATAGTCATGGACGGATTGAATATAAGGAATATACTTTTGGTCAGTTATCTTCGGAAATTATATCTGAAGGTCTGGCTTTATGTTCAGATATAAAACTACATAGGCAGTTGCAGAAAAATAAAATAACTAAACAACAAGAGTTAGGAGATTTCTGCGAACAGTTAGGTTATGCCGCAACACCATCGGCATTACTATCTAGGAAGAAACGTACTCCACCGCCTACACGGAGATCTAGAAAATTCAATAGATACCAACCTAGACCTAATGGATCAAATTTCACAAAAAACAAGAATAAACGATACAAGCAATATAATACTAAAAAACAACTTCCAGTGTGTTACAAGTGTGGAAAAGTCGGACATTATAAAAATAAATGTCGCACGAAACAAAAAAATTAATGAGCTCAATATAGATGAAGGGCTTAAGCGTCAGTTAGAACAGGTTCTGTTAATGGAATCTGACTCTTTAGATAATACTGAAGAAGATTCAACTGAGGATGAATCTTCAGAAACTGATTCTGGATCAGATAATGAAGAATGCTCGGAAAATTGTTCATGTCATAATTGTTCCCACAAGAAAATGTCTAGGTTAGGAATTAATGTTCTTTCTCATGAAGAGAATTTTATTTTAGAATTAATTGATAAAATTGAAAATCCGAGTTCAAAGCGGGCAGCTTTGGAACAATATATTGAGGTTGCTAAGAATACACCAAAACTAAAATTAGAAAAGCCTAAAACACCAACCCATACACCATATAGCTTTAAAGATATAATAGCAAAGGTGGAAAACCGGCATGTTAGGTCAGAACCTTCAGTAAGTGAACTTCAGTCCGAAGTCAATCAGGTCAAAGATGAATTACGAGGACTTAAGCAAAGGGTCCAAATATTAGAACTTCATAAGCCACTTGAAGATGAATATGATTCACAAGAGCAAAATTCATTTGATGATATTTTGCAAAGTTATCAAGTTAATACTACAAAAAATCACGTAGAAAAACCGGAGTCATCTACTGCAAACCAACAAATAGATGATATGCAGTTCATAAATCTAATTGATAGAGTGATTACTCAAAAGTGGTATACACTAGTATCTTTAATCATAGGAAAGGAATACCGCTTTGATACTATGGCACTTATAGATTCAGGTGCAGACTTAAATTGCCTGAATGAGGGATTAGTTCCCACAAAATATTTTAGTAAGACTACTCAAGTGCTCAACACAGCAGATGGAAACAAACTCATAATTAATTACAAATTATCTGATTCAGCAGTATGTAATAATGGAATATGCTTAACAACCCCGTTTATTATGGTCAAGAATTTGTCCCAAGCATGCATCTTAGGAACCCCGTTCTTGAATATGTTATATCCACTACAAATTAGCAATTCTGGGATCCAAACTGTTGTACAGGGTCATAAAATCGTTTTTGAATTCGTCTCGGAGCCTAAACATAAGTATATTAATCATATACAAAATAAGATTAGGCGCAAAGAGAAGTTCCTTTTCTTCTTAAAGGAGGAAATTCAATACAAGAAAATAGAAGAAAAATTAAAATGACCAAAACTTCAAAAACAAATTAATGACCTTAATGATCTTTTGATAAAAGAGGTCTGTGCCGAGATTCCTAATGCTTTTTGGGAAAGAAAACAACACATAGTTGAATTACCTTATGAGCCAGACTTTTCTTAAAAAATGATTCCCACTAAGGCTAGGCCAATTCAGATGAATAATAGATTACTGGAGATATGTAAGAAGGAAATCCAAGATTTAGAAGATAAAGATTAATTAGGAAAAGTTACTCTCCGTGGAGTTGTCCTGCTTTTTATGTAGAAAAGGCGGCAGAGTTAGAAAGGGGAGTTCCAAGATTAGTAATCAACTATAAACCTTTGAATAATGCATTAAGATGGATTAGATACCCAATTCCTAATAAAAAGGACCTTCTAGAATAGATAGATTTCATAATGCCACTATATTTTCAAAATTTGATATGAAGTCAGGATATTGGCAAATCCAAATTGCCGAAAAAGAACAATATAAAACAGCTTTCACAGTCCCTTTTGGACATTATGAATGGAATGTGATGCCATTTGGCTTAAAAAATGCTCCGTCAAAGTTTCAACATATTATGAACAACATATTTAATGCATACTCTACTTTTACCATTGTTTACATTGACGATGTGTTGGTTTATTCAGAATCTATTGAGCAACACTTTAAACACTTGTCAATTTTCTTAAAAATAGTAAAACAAGCGGGATTAGTGGTATCTGCGAAAAAGATGAAAATATTTCAAACCCAAATAAGATTCCTAGGTCATAATATTAATAAAGGTACAATAACACCTATAGAAAGAAAATATTTCTTGTATTGAGTTTCTTCAAAAAATAAAAAAACTATAGAAAGAGCTATAGCTTTTGCAGATAAGTTCCCTAATGAAATACGGGATAAAAAACAGTTACAAAGGTTTCTAAGAAGCTTAAACTATATATCAGATTTCTATAAAAATTTGGCTAAAGACGGTCGACCTTTATATGCTCGATTACGGAAAAATCCTCTACCCTGGTCCATAGAACATACGAATGCAGTTGAAAAAATTAAGGCCAAAGCTAAAGAGCTACCATGTCTTACTATAGCTAATCCTACGGCTTACAAAATAGTTGAAATTGATGCCTCAGATATGGGGTATGGAGGAATTCTTAAACAGAGAATTCAGGGAAAATAACAATTGGTCAGATATACTTCTGGGGTCTGGAAGTCAGCACAACAGAATTATTCTACCATTAAAAAAGAATTCTGGCAATAGTGCATTGTGTTACCAAATTCGAAAGTGATCTCTTAAATCAAGATTTTCTTATTAGAGTGGACTGCCAGGCAGCTAAGGAAGTTTTAGTAAAAGATGTTAAGAATTTGGCCTCCCGGCAAATTTTTGCTCGGTGGCAAGCTATTCTATCCGCTTTTGATTTTAAGATTGAATATATAAAAGGGGATGCCAATTCTCTGCCTGATTTTCTAACTCGTGAATTTTTGCAGGGGAGAAATGGATCGGCAAATACCTAGGAGAAAGCCTCTACAACTAACTTATCCAAATCCTACTAAAAGGATGCATAATAACCTAATTGCAAACAAAGGTGCCCAGCAAAAGGGCCATAATACATTCTCTCATGAAGAGAAAACACCTTTTATCTTATCTTCATCTTTATCGTTACTGGCGATAGAGACAGAGCACATTGATAGAAATCCTGCTGAAGTTGCAGGGATGTACCTCAAAGATCACATCTTGCCCTATTATGGCAAGACCAGAACATTCTATGAGGCGATTCTTATTGAAACAAAATCCGCCAAAATTACCCACTATACTAGGGATGCCAATGGCACGCCAGCTTATTCAAAAATGGTAATTACTAATGTATTGTCTTATCGAGACTGGGGAATGAACCCACACTCATTAAAGAAAATAAATGAGTATCCTCATGTCAGACCTAGATCATTTTCTTATAATGACTATATTCATGCATGGACACATACTCTATGCTGTCAGAACCAGAAATTCTCTCATTCCTGGTATATAGGATTCCGACTAAACTCTATTAGGGAACTCCCAAATTGGTTCTGAGTGTGGTTGAACCACTGGGGACCTTATGCAGATATTTTACCAGCTTATATAGCAGAAGCTTTAGATAAATTTGTTAAGGCTAATAGCCAAACCTATGACAAACGGCGACTTATGTCGTGGTTCTTCATCTTATATGAGATCCCCTGGATACTTAGATGGGAGTATGTTATTCCTAAAGATGAAGGAGACGAAGACTATGAATATATACCTTATTTAGAGAG
The DNA here is from genome assembly GCA_023529015.1 of Papaver nudicaule. Classification (NCBI taxonomy): domain Eukaryota; kingdom Viridiplantae; phylum Streptophyta; class Magnoliopsida; order Ranunculales; family Papaveraceae; genus Papaver; species Papaver nudicaule. Next base: position 23,277 of record JAJJMA010105732.1, on the reverse strand, counting down.
ACAGCTATATATTAAATTTTGGGATAAATTCAATGGTGCACATTTGCACCAATGCAATCTGGTGATACGTCATATCGTAGCACAACTAATGGCATCATCGTCAACATCAGCCATGCCGTCTGAGTTCTCGACACACATTCTCGCTTTAAAACAGAGACATGGAGATCTTTCTAAAGAAGAATTCAAAAAGCAAATTATGCAGATTTTGGAAGAAGATGATGAGATGGTATCTCAACTATCATCGTCTAAAACTACAGACAAAGATGAGGTAAAATTGGAAGAAACAGAAGACTTAGGCGCGAATGGTGACGATTGTTTCAGAATTCTTCCAAATCGATTCTAAGTTTGATTCTTAGGAAAACCCTAGTTTTCCTAATACTGGAAAACCATTTGCAGGATAGTCTTGCCATTCAGGACAGCTACAGGAAGCAAGGCCGAGTCCGCTTTTATCTAGGACACGTATATGCTTCTTGATAGTTAAAAGTTAAATTATTTTAATATTTTCCAAAAAATGGAAAAGGTAGATGCTCCACTAAGTTATGTTTTCCACTTAGAATATGCTCCACTAGGAAAAGATATCTTATCTAGAATATCTCCACTAGGATATGTTTTCCACTTGTAAGGTTGTAAGTAAAAGATGAGATTCCTAAAGATAAAGGAAATCTTATCTCTTTTGTTTTCTTTTGTGTGTTTCCCCCTATATAAACCCACTAGGTAATTGGGAAGGGGGAGGTAGATTATTTTCATTAGAAGAGTGTTATGGTTTGAGAGTGCAAGTTTGTGAGTGTGTTCGTCTTTGGAGTTGCAGTTTGAGTGTGCTTGGATTGAAGCTTGTAATATATATTCCGCTTCAATAAATAAGATCGCTTTGTGAGTATCTCTATCTTCACTATGTCTTTAATTTCTTTACTTTCTGTTATTTATTTTAAGTCTATTAGTTAATTCTATTAATATTCTATCTATATTTAGTTATATTATTGTTGTTATTATAGTTTATTATAGTCTATTATTATAGTCTATTATATTGTGTAACTTGTCGAATGCTAACCCTTATGAATGCAATCATTCTTATATGTTGAATCGAGTTCTCTGAACTTGAGCATTTGTCTCGAACCCAAATATTTTCGAGACCCTTTGTCAATTCTTTTTGACAAAAAGGAGGAGAAATATTGATAGCTTGACTCGTTCAGTGCTTGGTCTTTGACAGTAAGCAGTGTCATATGGGGAGAAAAATTCTTGTGCGTATATTGAAAAATGAATGAAAGCATTAACTAGGGGGGGAGTAACACTAGATGTTACTAGCACTGTAGACTTTCGCGTTGTGTTACAGTTGATAACAATACGTAGGATTTGATAGACATCCGAGCTTACATTCAGGGGGGGTACTATTGGTGTGCTGTCAAGCTAAGTAGAAGAACTCGAAGCGTAGAACTTAGGTTTGAAATTTCCCATTCATCTATGTAAAGAGTTTTTGTCACTAAAATTGACAAAGGGGGAGATTGTTTGAGCATGGCTCGGTCAACCTCACTAAGTCTTGGTATGTCAAGCTTAGGTGTCAAATTTAGTGATCAAAACTCGACCGCTAAACAACACACAATAGGTAAAGTCATGAGTGAGTTAGATTTAGGTTGTGGAAGATTTTGGCAGGATTTGGAATCACTACTTGTAGAGTTGAAGGAAGACTGAAGATCAAACGAAGACATCCGGCTTCATCATTCAAGAGGTTAGTGAATCTAAATAACGCGATTCCTTTATCTTTTACACTTGTGCTACAAAAGACAAAAACATAACTCTCTTCTTGAGCTTTACGTTATGACTTGATCACTTGTGATCAGTGTGTCTTAAGATAACTCCACTTTATCGCTTGCGATATTTGTGTTGAAGTTATGGCGTTCCAATATTGCTTAGTGCTTTCTTTTTTTCTCCGTCTCTAAGTAATATAAGGTTTTTCCTAAAACCTTCGAGTTGGATATATCAGTGTGATGTTGTCTCGGTAGTACTACGAGATTTAATCCATCACAGTATTGTGTCCCTACTTACCTAGCCTGACTCCGTTGTATTGATTAGCAAATACTTGTATGAGCTAAATGTAAGTGAGATCGTGACTCACACTTATGTTGTGTAGACTAGATATACTGCTGTTCTGAGCATCGAATGTTACGTCTTGGTTTGGCTCTAAATACTGAAGTCTTGAATCATTTACTTAATTCTGTATATGAACATCTCGTATGCCATATTAAACTTCTGGATTCCGAAACCATATTCTTGTTATCTCATCTTATGGATTTTCAATGTTCGAAACCTCAAGGTAGGTTTTTGTAAAACTAAACGTTGATTTCAAAACCATAATCTGGTTTTCGTATCCGTGAGCTATTGGTCCGAAACTTAAATATTGTGACCAATGAGACAACATGAGTTAGAAACTATGCTTGTTGGCTAACAGTGACTTGAGAATCAAGATCAATGAATCTTGACCAAGTGAGTTCTAAAAGGCTGAAAAGACCCCGGGGTTTCTAAAGGTTTATGTGAACCGGGAAGTATAACCTGTGCGTCAAGGCTAAAAAGGTGTGATGCTGAAATGGTGCTTGACCACATGGACTCTCAAGTTCGACCCCAAACATTTGTGATAACTCAAATATGTGTTTCTTGTTTCGAAACCTTAACCAAGGTTTTGTTAAACAAAATCTAGATTTCGAAACCTCACTTTGGTTTCGCTATATGGAAACTTGATTTGGGAACCTTAATTTGGTTCTGGTTATATAATGAACTTTAGATTTCGAAACCTTAATCTGGTTTCTGCCAAACAATATGTAGATTTCGAAACCTTAATATGGTTATCTCAGAATGCGTATTTTCGAAGTTCAAACTCTATCATTTTGATTTGTGCTTCAACGAATTAATGAGTTTGATATTCTCAGTTTGAAGTTTGAATTAGTTCATCTTCAATGTACAACTAAGTTGTTTGAGTCATCATCAGAAATATGGTTAGTCGTTCTAGTTAGTAGACACATGATTTCTGATCAATACTGTACGTGATTAGATCTTCGTATGATTTTACTACTTGATCAAATATTCATTTGATTATTCATTTGATGTTTTAATTTGAATTATTGGATATCATTAACGTGAACATCTACATTGGAATCAAGAATTCAGGAGATTCAACATTTTGCTATTGCTCGTTTGAATCATGCACTGTACTTCCATGGTATATCTTTATGCGTGATTCAGAATGTCTCTTGAACCTACGTGTTCACTTAAGCTTAACACACAGGGCTTGTCCACGTCTGTAAGGATACGTTTATGCGGAACTTTGAACCACGTTGGACCTGATCCCACTTCCACCTAAGATCGTTCTGGCCCGTCCAGCAAAGCCTAGGAAGTGATGTCGACATTCTTAAAGCTGATGACGACATTTGGAAGTAATAATACCTTAAGGAGATTTTCGAAACTAATGGACACGTTTCGAATTGAGCTCTTTCCCAGGGAGCATATTTGGTAAGCACCATATTTCGAATTAATGAAATATCCAAATATACCTTATGAGTACTATGTGCTTTGTTTATTATTGGTCAAACATTTATTGAAAATATATTTTCATTTATGAATTATATTTTTCTTTAATGTAAAATGCTATAGTATAAGATCTCATTAAATGTTAAGTTTGCCTCATTTCAAAGCTAAGCCTTAGTCAATATAAAAAGGAGTGGTATCTCTCCTGAAAGCTTTATCCCTCTACCAACCTCATCTTCGGAATTGATAGCTTGTGTCTGCCACTTTTTTTTTCAGTTACCTTTGAGCTTTTGCTCTCGGTCTAGAATTGCGTGAAAGTCTTCTCTAGGGCGAGAAGCCTAGAAGTACCTCTGCGGGAAACTAGTTTATGTTTTACTAGTCTTCTTTGTATTGTACTTGTGTTATGTTCTATCATGTCTATCAAACCTTGCGATCTTGTTTATTCTATGATCCTTCTCTTCTGCAATAAGGCCACTCAAGATCGTTATGATTAGAACATACTCTTTATTTATTAACGTGGATTTATCAGCAAGCTGCTTTCGGTTTGTGTGCCTAAACTACAGATATTGAGTGGAATCAAGATTGTTGTTATTAGATTTGTTCTTTGCAGATACACCGTTCTTCAAGGTCATATCATATCGTACTTGCTAAAGCTATCTGCTTGATTCCAACTGGGACGACAAGATTGCTCTTTCGAGAGTTTAGGTTTTGAAACCTTGATCGATATCACGAGGTGTTTATTGCCTAAGTAAACTCAATATCCTCGCTCTTTGTGTAAAACGACTTTGGTGAAATATCTGTTAGTTACCAAGGATATCATCTAGCGATTTGACCTGCCGCTATTTGGTTGTTGTCCATAAGGTTGTAATCGTCCGATTGGAGGTCGGTTAGTGATAGTCCTCGCGCCTGTGAGGCAATTCTTGCGTAAGACAGTAAAGGCGTCTGTTTGCGTAAGAGAGTACATGTGCGTGACCACCTTGCTGTGGTTGGAGACGTAGGAATACTGAGGGGAAATCTTTGTGACTAATAGTCGTATTAGGTTCATATTGTCTGCACCAGCTAGTCCGAAGTATGAGAGTAGGTGTGTTGGCGGCTTAATTCTTAAGAGTATTCAAACTGGACGAGGTCCCGGGGTTTTTCTACGAATTTGTAGTTTCCTCGTTAACAAAAATCTTGTGTGTGTGATTTTGATTTTTGTACCGTTCTGTTATTTACTGAAAGCAATACTTTACATATATTCTTTGATCCGCAAAAGAAGAGATTTGGTGGTGTACTCGGTACCCTCGTCTTTTCAATCAGTACCACTCAGAGTAGGCACCTGGGTGATCAAAGATGGTTAAGTCAAAAACCATGTTGAGAAACGTATAAAAACACTAAGCCCACGTAAACTGGGCTGACGGTTTCAAGAAATCCTTACCAAACGGTTCACGAACCGTCGAAGAGTGTTTTTCTGTGCAAAAACTCAATTACGCAGAGAATAATATCTTCTGCGAAAAAGAGTAACTCAATTCTCAAAATAGATAACGTTTATTGTTATCTAAAACACAAACACAAACCCTAAGGGACTCTGGGTGTACAAAATTGTGTGAGATATTTGAGTTAATCCTTTCTTGGTATTCCTATATAAATACCACAATACTTGAGAAATAATTCAAGTATTTTCTCTGCTATCTCATCTTAACAATGGAGAAGTATAACAATGCCAATGGCTCAGAAGAGAAGGATAGGGAAGAAGAGACTCTAGAAGAAAAGAAAGAATGTCTTGACTTTCTTGAACGTCAGCCTTGGATCTACTCCTTTGATGCTTATGAATATGAAAACCTGGATCAAGATATTCAAATATCATCTGATATTGTCTTTCGATTCTCCATAGATTATGAAGCCATGAAAACCAACACAATGGCTACTACAGGAAAGAATGTTTAGCTCATGTCCCAGTTGGAAGCAGTAAAGAATGAGCTTGGTCTTATGAAAATACAGATCAACAAACTTGCTGACAACAAGTTTTGTGAAGTCTGTAATGCCAAGAATGATGGTCAGTCTTCCAGTAGAAATTCTGAATAAAGTTGCAAGACTTTAACTTTTTGTTTAGATTTCTCTTTCTTGGTAGAATAGAATAGTTGATTCCTTGTGAGAACTTGTTCTTACTTTTGCCTAAGGAATATAAACTATATCTAGAAGTAGTTTTCCTTTTCATGCTTTTTAGAGTTTTTTAGCATGTATTACTTTATTTCATTAATAAAAGTTCTTTTTAGATAATTATTGATGATGTTTGCAATACTTGATTTGTCTACCTCAATCTTATTGCATTTACCTCGGTAGTGATGCAAAGTTATGCCTATTACAAAAGTTAAGCTTTTTTTCACGATTAAGAAACTTTTGATTGTATGGTTTTTAGGGTTTTCACAAACTCGGAATCATATACTCTTTTCCAAAAATCTGGCTAAGGGAAAGAGATTATAAACAAAGGAAAACTGGATACATTAAATTGTTTGTCCAAGTTAGGCGTTGTAAGTTGTTCTTTGTTAAATAACACCACATGGGGGAGAGTTCTTAAATGAGCTTGCGCTTAATAACAAATCTTTTTGGGGAGCGTGGATGTGGGATATAGGAGAAAAGTATGTCAATATTTCTCCAAAGATGAACAACTTAGAGATCATCGTCCTGACTTCCTAGTTATGTCATCTTAAACTTGGTATGCGAGTACTTAGCTTAACCTATTCCATAGGTTTATGAAACCCTAGTCTCAAACTACTTTGTCATATTTTTGTGACAAATATGGGGAGAATACATATGGTTCTTGTTCTTGGCTCATAACCATAGGGGGAGAACATCATGTGCTTACTTGCTGTACTTTTTCGAAGTATCAAGTAAGGGGGAGTAATTAAAGTTAAGAAGAAGCTTCGTATCAGGTATGAGTAGAATCACTTTATAATTTTTGGTACACAGACTTTAAAGTTGTTCAGATTCTTACTCTTTGCACAAACAACATGTGGGATTAGCATATGCACCCATGTAAGCTTGAGCGTACCTTTGTGGTTATTTGAGCTGGATATGTTGTAGGTGTTGTCTACGAGTTTTTCAACAAGAGTTAAAAGAACACATCAAGACTCAAGGGAGAAGTTCAAGAATTCAAGAAATCAAGATACATCTGGGTTAGATCTTTATTGTATATCTTTTGAATCCATGTGTAAATTGGTTTTGTCACTTAAATTGACAAATTAGGGGGAGATTGTTAGGGCATTGTCCGGTCAAACCCACTAGCGTTGGTATGTCAAGTTAGTTGTCAGTTTTAGGTGTCAAAATACAATCTTGATTTAGCTGAGGACGTAATAACACGTCTAAGTACTGGCCCATCCCAGAAATTCCAGCGGATCCATTTAAACCCTAATTCTGAACAACGGAAGTTCACGAACCGGTTCGTGAACAGTGACTCTGGATTTCACTATTGAGTTCCAAAACATCAATTTGTACACGTAAATTTACGTGAACCACAGATTCGATGTATCTAGCCGGAATTCAGAAGGACGGTTCCCGCTGTCCACGTGGATATTCTTCTGGAATTTCACACAGGTTCAATTCTGACTCCTTTATCTCTTAGTTGGACTTGGTTATCACGAAAGTATCTTCTGTGGTCCATCTAACGATTCTCAATGTGTCAATAAGATAAAGATTATCTCTGGTATGTTGGATATCAATCTTGAAGTGTTTTCTGAGCTAACAAAACACTTGGCAGATAAATGATAAAGATTTCCAATTGAATAAATCTAGGTTTCTTTGTGTGCAAGTCAAGCAACGTGATCGTTTTACAAACTTGTGGAACAAGTAACTAGTTGCATTATTCCTAAGCAACTTATCTTATTGAGTGCTATAAATAGATGGTTTCAGAACGGAAACCACAAGCATCAAGTATACGTGAAGTTTCTTTGTGGAATTGATCGTAAAATCTTTTCACTTAGCTGAAATCTTGTTGTGGTAGTCATCCTCTATTAGCTAGCAGTTCCTCTGTGGGATTTACCTAACGACTATAAAGACTTCTCTTGAGAGTTGGGAAGCACAAGTAGGAGATTGAGACCTTAGTGGTTGAAATCGGATTAACTTGTAACCTTGGTTGCCTGATTACGTTCTTGTCTATTCTACGGTCCTTGTCTTCTGCTATAAGGCCATTCAAGAACTGATATGCAACTACAGGGTTTTAAAGGAAGCAACGCAAGGCTACAGGACGTGTTGTAAGACCCAGTTAGCTCCAATTGTATAAGTTTCTTAAGAGATTATTTTTACAATTGAGGTAGAGACAAGTTTGGCATTAATTACTAGGTTTTCAGTGTAAGCCCAATCTTGTAAATAGATTTGCGCATGACTTGGAGCAATACGAAGGAAGTCAGTTTTGTGTATGTCAAGGTGATAAAGGACAGTTCAAACATACAGTTGATAATTGAGGTTGCAAAGCCGGAATTATTGACACAAGCCTTTAACAGCGGTTAAAGCAACTCCTAGGCCTGTAAAGGACGTCAGCTGGAGGAATCAAGTGCGTGACGATTTGTGGGGGATCTAGAGACGTAAGGAGTGCGACAGTAGCCAGTTCGCTTGGAGGGCTAGAATTGGTCTATGCTACATCCCAGAATGAAGTCTTATAGTAGGCTAGTGTTTGTAGACAGTTTGTACAGTGCGATGTTCAATCTGGACGAGATCCCTACAGGTCATAGTTTCCTCGTTAAAAAAATCTCTGGTGTCTTGTGTGATTTACTTTCCGCATTATATTCTCTGATTATATAATTAAAGCAAACATAAGAAGTACGTTATTGTTAACCTGATTGTTGTCCCCAATCCATCCAAAGGATTTACCAAGACTTCGTCTTGCTTCGGACTGATCACTTGTGATCCAAACTCAGGTTATACAAATTTGGATATTGATTTTTGAGATCGTCCAGATCTGACCATAAGTCTCACGAGCCCAAACGAAAAGTTGGTAGTATTTCGGTACCCCTGCTTTTTCAATTGGTATCAGAGACGGTAAACACATTAAAGGCGTAACTGTCTGTGTTTATCGAGGTTCATGACTATGGATCCTAGTACTAACTCTACACCAGAGGACACCACTCCAACACACTCATACACAACTGGTACAACACCATCTTGTGGAGACAACCAACTGAGGTTGTCAAATTTAGTAATAATCCTTACTCTTTCATTTTATCAGATGATTCTGATTCAGATCTTGAAAGAGATGCAGCTAAGAAAAGTAGTGGACTCATTAGGTTCATGAAATTTCAGGCTTCTGAAATCTCACGACTGAAGGCCAAAGTAAATTCCCTTTTGGATAAATTCAATTAACAAGAATCCTTGGTTATGTCCCTAACCACAGAGATCTCACTACTAAATAGAAAAGGTCATTCATCTGACTCAACACTGAAAAGTGATAATCCTCATAACCCCTCCAGTTCAGAGACTGAAAAGTCTGAACTTGTGGTTGCTCATGAAAAAATTGAAGAGTTAATGGGATAAATTGATCGGCTCAAATCAATCCTTGAAAAACCCAAAGAAAGTCAGTCAGAAAAGACATCAAGAACTCGTCGTGGCAAAACTGTTGGAAACAAGGTGATATCTTCTCACACCTCTGATAAGGTGATTAATTCCACTCATCAGTCTGATGATAACAATACCCACAAAAAGAGTTTGAATGGAGGTAAAAAACATGAAAAATCATGCAGTTTCTGTAAAAGAAAAGGACACCTTCAGACTGAATGCAATAGCCAAAAGAGGACAAAACGAGTTGCTCAACTCCAGCACACATTAAATCTTGTTCTAAAAAATGTGTCTGAACTCTCTAAGCCATATTCGGGGACAAGGAATAAGGCAATTAAGAGAAGATCCTCACCTATGACTGAAAATCATAGTAGAGCTATTCCATACTCTAGAAGAAAACCTCAGGAAATGTGGAACATGACACCTTTCTCGTCCATGACCACTAAGAGGTGGATTCCTAAGAGAGAAAACTCTGAGAGCAATCAACCTCGAGTCTCCAATGATATAATAAGCCTGAATAATCTGAACAAGATGTTATCAGGATATACTATGCTCAATGAAGACCTTGTAAAACAGGTTCATGGAGCTAGGAAATCATCTAGAGGATCATCAGTTACAGAGCCATATCTTGATGATAGTAACTTCTATGATAACTTTGGAGGAAGAAGATGGAAGAGGTCTAAACGAAGGTTTAGATCAGGTATTATAGGGTTCTTGGATTTTTGTTTCAGTCGGACAAGAACCAAACCCTATTGGAAGAATGTTGCATCTTCTTGCGATTTAGGTCCTTTTTAGTAAATAAATTGGTACTCCAATTAGTTGGTAATATGTTGTAACAACTATGAGCTTTGATACTGTTGTTTATTGTGAAAAAGGAGGGGTGGGTTTGACCGGACAATGTCCTAACATATTGGTACTCCGATTTAGGTCCTTATGGGTTTGTGATTCATGAAGTCTTAATTAATGGGTTTTTATGTCGATTGTGTATAGCGGGTTATCATGTAATTGTTTGTTTTCCAGATACATGCCAAAGGTAGAGGCAACTGTTGCTGCTTGCAGCGCTGCCTATCAGGATGTTAAGGTAATGTTTCTTAGTTAACTGTTTTTCTTTGTCCACTACGTGGAATGTTTTAATCATTAGTTATGCATTCACCATGTTTCCCTGATTATATGATTAAAATCTGACCATGTCTGATTTTTTGAAGTTTTTGAAAAATTGTGTTTGGGAATTTGGCTTGACGTCTTCCTTCAATCTACTTTTTGACTTTTAGGATGAGAGTAGTTGTAACACCCTATATTCTAAACCATCAATTTTGTGTATTATGTAAATAGATTTTATTTTTCCGATACATATATGTAGATGTTGGTTTGTGATTGTTCAAAAATCTTCATTACTGAAACGAGCGTTAGTTCTTTGTTGAGAGTTGGAGTGGATCAATTTATCAGTATCACCAAGAATGCAACCCTTAAACAAGGAGGAAGTTGATGCTCATCCTATCAGAGCCATGAAGTTTTCACTCTCTCCCAAAATGGTTAAAGGGCAAAAGAGTCCCGTGTTGCTGTGAAGTACAAGGTTGCCTCTGACCTGCCCAAGCTGGTTGAAGGGCTCAAGCGTCCTTCCAAATCTGATCATATGGTACATTTGAGGAGACAGGCGAGCACATTGTTGCAGGTTCTTCATCCTTCTGTTAGTGATAGATCTCTTTGTTCGTAATTGGATTTGCACATATGATTTGGTTTTTGCCATATAAATATGTCACTGTTTTTTCATATGATCAGGATCTGAATAATAATTATGAAGAAGCTTCTTGAATAATGCATAACAACAGGGTTGCATTCGACTTTTGATGCCTGGACCAAAAATTTTTGAACGGAGCCATCTATTAGAGCTGAATTGAGACCATGTTTTGCAAGCCTAAATGCTCCTAAAGTAACTCATGTACGTTATCAAAAGTTAGATCTGAAATGAATGCAAGTTTTGCAGCTATGGTGATCGATGTGCCAAAGACATAGTGATACAGGTGTATCGTAGTCTCTTTAGGAACTTAGTCGACCTCAAGTTAATTGAGGGAAGTGCTCTATTTATAGAAGGAGTCCTATCTGGAGTTGGAACTCTTTTAGGAAAGGATTAAATAGAGTAAGGATTCTGTTAGGATTAGGAAATCCTACATAGAATAGAAGTCCTTGCCGACCTTGTGGCAAAGGCTATAAATAGAGGTGCCTAGCTTATAGCTTGGACACCGTAGGCATCTAGTAAATCTAGAGAAGAAGTTTGTGAGGTAATCATTGTATTGCAAAAGCAATCTTAGCAGATTGTGAGCGTGAAAGAGAGAATTGTAATATTGTCTTGTTCATAATCTAGAGAAGATATCTTTCTTCGTAATTATGTCCTTGTGTTTACGTTCTACCTATCTTTCGTCTATAGTTATTTCGAATTCCACCCTAATAACTCTAGTCATCAAGAGTACAGAGATTATACGTATCAAGTTGGTATCAGAGCGGGTTAGCTCTTTTTAGGGAAGTACTGTGGTTTATGGTCTTCACTAGATCTCTCTACAAGAAGCTTGGTGAGTTACTCGTAAAGCAGGAAGACGTTAAGAGGACAAGGAACCCTAGGATGAAGCCAGGTGAAGAACCTAAGGTTGATGATACTCCGAAGACTACTGAGGAGAAGGTAGCTGCGCTACAAACATACATGAAAGCAATTCAAGAAACTCTTAAAGGGTTAAAGGATTGTATTCTTTCCAATACGCCAAAGCCAAAGACAAAGAAGAGTAAGACTCCAGCTGAGGTTGCGGATGATGAGGAAGAAGAAGATAAACCAGAGGATGAGGAAGAAGAAGACTTAGGTGATGAAGAAGCCAAAGAACCTAAAGAAACCAAACCTCTTAGTAAGAAACAGAGTAATCTGAAAATCGATTTCCATGTTGAAATTCCACACTTTGATGGGAGTATCGACGTAGAGAAATTAGATGATTGGATAGAGCGTCTAGAGACGTATTTTTCCTTTGACAAGTTCAATTCAGGAAGAAAGATTGCTTGTGCGACATTGAAGATACAAAAGCATGCTCTTATATGGTAGAAGGCTTATAGAAGACAAAACCAGGGAGCATTGTGGAAGAAGTTCAAGGAAGTCATAAGGAAACAATTTTATCCGGTTGCCTACCTTAGATGGCTCAAGTGGTACAACTTGAAGCAAGCATACAACCAATCCGTGCAAGAATATACATCAGAATTTCAGAATCAAGCTATGGTTTTAGATTTGGACTTAGGAGATAATGCTATCTATATGAAGTACATCTCTGGGTTCCATGAGTATATACAGAAGGAGTTGAAGATGTTTTCAGTCGATACTATCGCTGAAGCAAGCGTAAAGCCCATGTCATTTAAGGTAGGCTTAAGAAAACTGACTCTAAGGGAAACCCGAAGGTGAAATCTGGAGGTACCAGCGTCAAAGGAGGTGAAAGAAGCAAAGACGAAGGGAAGTTCAATGACAAAGGAGGTTTGTCTTGCCCACATTGCAAACAAACAGGGCACGTAGTAGACAAGTGTTGGGAGAAGCATCCTCATCTTAAGCCTAGGGGGATACAGAAGAGAGAAGCCAAGAAGACCACACTAGTTGCTCAGACTCCAAAAGAAGTTCAAGGACTGACGGAACCTAACTCGAAGCTTTCTCTAATGACCGGAGCAACGGAAGGAACTACCAGAGATGATCCTAGGGAACGACTCTTCATTGTGAAGATGCAAGTTAAGACAACATTAGTTGATGTTGTTATTGACCCGGGAAGTAAGAAGAATTTACTTTCAAATTCTTTGGTACAAAAGATAGGTTTGAAGACATTCAAACATCCAAATCCATATCCGTTGGGATGGCTCCAAAAGGAAGGAGGGTTACAAGTTTCGCAGCAGTGTACGTTCAAGTTTGCTCTAGATGAGTCCTACATTGACGAGGTTACATACGACGTAGTTCCATTGGATGTATGTCAGGTTGTACTGGGAAGTCCTTATTTATGGGACAGAGATGCTACTATATATAGAAGGGAGCAGAAGTATGCCTTTGAAAAAGAAGGTGAGACTTATGTAATTCGGGCTATAAAGTCTCCCCTTGTAGGAGCAAGTCTGATTACAACCACTCAGGCTAAGCGGTTGGTGAATGCTAGTACAAAGTTTATTCTCCTTATGATCCGTTCTCTCGAAGAGAAGCCGAGTAGAGTTTGTTTGATTACTTTGTCTAAACAACAAGAAGACGACCTAGATAGGTTGAAGTTGAAATATGAAGATTTGTTTTCAGAAATCAAAGGGTTACCACCGAAGAGGAGTGTGGAACATGAGATCATGTTGATGGGAGAAAGTTCTCTACTAATGTAGGGCTCTACCGCACATCAGTGGAAGAATCCGAGGAGAGAAAGAGACAAGTCTTAGAACTTCTAGAATTAGGAGTTATAGTACCAAGTGCTTCACCTTGAGGATCAGCCGTGTTGTTGGTGCCAAAGAAGGATGGAGGCTGGCGTATGTGTATAGATTACCGAGCCTTGAACAAGATCACAGTCAAGTTAATTGACCTCAAGTTAATTGAGGGAAGTGCTATATTTAGAGAAGGAGTCATATCTGGAGTTGGAACTCTTTTAGGAAAGGATTAAATAGAGTAAGGATTCTGTTAGGATTAGGAAATCCTACATAGAATAGAAGTCCTTGCCGACCTTGTGGCAAAGGCTATAAATAGAGGTGCCTAGCTTATAGCTTGGACACCGTAGGCATCTAGTAAATCTAGAGAAGAAGTTTGTGAGGTAATCATTGTATTGCAAAAGCAAGCTTAGCAGATTGTGAGCGTGAAAGAGAGAATTGTAATATTGTCTTGTTCATAATCTAGAGAAGATATATTTCTTCGTAATTCGATCCTTGTGTTTACGTTATACCTATCTTTCCTCTACAGTTATTTCGAATTCCGCCCTAATAACTCTAGTCATCAAGAGTACAAAGATTATACGTATCACATAGATAATACAACAAGAACAAGAGAAAATTGTTCTAAGTTTTCCGTTTCAGAGGTGAAACACATGTCCTGGCACGCAATCAAGAGGTGGAAGCATTTTTAGTTGGTGGAGGCAAGAAGGGGAAGGATATTACACGTTAGAAGCTGGTGATTAATACATGTGCATAGTTTTTTTGTCTCAATTAGCCATACAAAATGTAAGATACATGCATATATCTGTACACACAAACCAAAAATTTATATAGATTAATACTTTGCTAAGAAGAAGGTAGATAAATGAGTTTTACATTTGTATAAGCGTTAGCCTTAATTAATAAAATTCTGCTGTTTGATGTGCTTAATTTGGGAAGTGCTTGAGAAACACATACTTAGACTTAATGTGGCGCACATTCTCAATAAGATGTTTGTTAGTGGACTCCACGAGTTTTAGTTATCTGCTGGCTCTAAAACATCATCCGCATGATGTCATGACAGAGACCAATATTTTTGTTCCATCATCACCAACCTAAACTGATACGTATGATTTCCGTACACTTGATGACTAGAGTTATTAGGGCGGAATTCAAAATAACAATAGACGAAAGATAGGTAAAACGTAGACACAAGAACAGATTTACGAAGAAAGATATCTTCTCTAGATTATGAGCAAGACAATATTACAATTCTCTTTCACGCTTACAATCTCACTAAGCTTGCTTTTGCAACACGATGGTTACCTCACAAACTTCTTCTCTAGATTTACTAGATGCCTTCGGTGTCCAAGCTATGAGCTAGGCACCTCTATATATAGTGGTTCGGTTTCCCGAAGCCTACTAGGAATCTATTTCCTATTTTAAGAATCCTTCTTAAAAAAGAATTGTAAGTGTAGAAAACGCCCTTAGCCATTAGAAGCATCCAAGGGGTGACGCCGTAAGAAAATGTTACACCAGAAGCACAGAATACTGCCATCTGAACCCCTTGCCAGAATGATCAAGAGAGAGATGGGCGTCAAACCAAAGAAGACAATATCAACGCATTCTGGGAGAGGAATGGGATGGCGTATCAAGAAGAGCGGGGAAGGCACGTCACCGACAAAAGCTGAGAATGTGGTTGAGCATTTAATGAAGATCAGAACGGTAAGATTGTCACAGTTGACTCGTTGACTCAGTGGGAAATGAGTCATTGTTCTTATCCAATTCAAGATTGGGGACGCTGAAGTATAGGAGGAAGACGGCGGTATCGAGATTGGCGAGTGAAGACAATTGTTGTCAGAGTCATATTTGTTTGTATTAGCTGTAATCGAATATGTGTAGCGTCAATATAAGGCCATGTATCTCAACTGAGAAAAGGGTTGGAAAAGTGAACTCTAGGGCTGATCTATAGAGAGATAAATAAATCCATTCTTACTCTCCATAGCTCAAAGACTAGTGAAGAACTTGATATTTGTAGAGTGATCATCATTGTCAAGGTGAGGAATAACACAAAACATGAGTTAATGAAGTATACTTGAGATTATTTGCTTTACTTGTTAATATCTTTTCCTAGAAGATCCATTTTACTTAATATGTCATTAGCTCATCTTTCTCATACCTCTGAACTCTCTTATTTACATATTACTCTTAAGTATTTGTGTTACGGTGCATCTCATGTTAATTAGTATGGGTGTATTGGTAAAATCAGTTCCCTGGGGATTTTACCAATTACATTTTGGCGTTAGATAAGGTCTGAACCTGTTTTTTCTAAACAAATTCTTCATAAATTATCAAAACTTGCATCTTTTATTACTTTGATGGTGTTATTAGTCACACACATGTTGTTTTCAAAAGTTTCTCAGTTGTTTTACCTTGAAAAAACATCAAAGTTTCCCCTTTAAGACATGTTCTAATCATCTTAAAGTTTATTCCCCACGCTCAGCATAGTGTAGCTGTCATAGTTTCTATAAGGAATGTTCTTTCAGAGGAAAGTGATTAGGTTAGCACAATCTTGTTCAAATGTTCTCACAGGAGGAGTTTGGAGAGTATTTCAAAGTCGAGAATGGTTTATTAGAGAAACTTTTCCTTTTAGGCATATTTTTGTTCTCCGGCAGAGCGCCTCCAGCTTGTTCTTCGGCTGATTAAAGGGCATTCTGGCGATATCCAAGCCAATTAGTAGTTCTGATTAAGGAAGGATTGTGTTGAATATGTGAGGTACCCATGAACGCAGTTATGTTTTGAAAAATTATTAGCGTCATTAGTATAGTTATTAAGAACAACCATAAATTCTTTTTTGCCGTACAAATTTTGATCCAAAAATTTTGAAGTTTCTGCAAACTTTGGTGTTTTTAGCTTCCTTAGGGTTTTCAAAAGATAGGTCTCTCACCAACTGCCGACAGGATTAGGTCACATTCTGCCAATAGTACACTTATGTCTGTATTTTTTGTTTGTTTCTTAGTTGCATTCTGCAAAATTTCTTCAACCACCTCCACTAACCAGTTTAGCATTTGCTAACAGTACAAACTAGCTTAATACTGTCAGGAAGTGCTTTTGTTGTTTTCTACACAGGGGTACCAAATGGCGTCCAGACGAAAAGGGAGTACGGCGTCAACAAGCAAGTCTCCTAAGTTTCCTATTTCACCTCAGCCGCTGATCTTCCCCAATCGGCGTAACCTCAGGAGCACAGTGGTACCGCCATTGGATTTTGCACATGATTTCTTCTTGAGCGTTACTTCAGGTCAGCAGTCGACAACTCAGCAGCCAACAGCGGACCAACAATCAACGGCAGTACAACAACAGTCAGCAGCCCAACAGTCAGCGGTAGTACAACAACAGCCAGCAGTAGTACAACAACATCCAGCGACAGTACAGCAGCAGTCGGTAGTTCCGCAGCCAGCGGTTGTACAACATCAATCAAGGACAGTTCAGCAGCAGTCAGTAGTCCAACAGTCAGTGGTACATCAACAATAATCATTAACCCAGGAGCAGGTACTAATGGAAGACATAACTCACCTTGAAGGGATACCAGAAGAAGGAGAAGAGACAGAGGTGATTACCCAAAGAAAGGGTAAAGGTGTTGATATTAGCGCCACTAAGGAAGCAGCTGTGGTTGGCGGTACTTCTCATGCAGTGGAAGGGTTATCAAGAGCGGTAGATGGTAGCCCAATTACAAATGGTTTAGCTTCAAGAGAAATGGCCAATGGTCATATGATGGATGCAAGAATTTCAACAGGTATGGGCGGTAATTGCATAGTAGCAGCAATTGATGGGGCATCGAAAACTTCGCCGATAGCAGTTTCAGAAGGTCAAGCCGGATCCACTAATACTACAGAAGAAATGTTGAAGAAATTCTTTGAACATAGTACTATAAATCAAGCTCAGATGCAGTTACAAATGCAAACTCAGATGGAACTTATTCTTCAAAGTCATCGACAATTAGCAGAACAAAATAGAAAATTAATGGAAAGTCGTAGCAAAAGCCGCTCAACATACACAACTCATAACACCGAGAGAAGCAAATCGAAGAAAGCGATTGTTGAGGCATCTGTAGCAAAAAAGGAAGAGGGGAGTAAGAAAGTTGAAAAACTCAAATTGAAGGAAGAAAGCTTCGCCGACTCGGATAAGATGAGCGGAATGAATGAGTATGTGACAAGAGAGTTACGCCGTATGAAAAAGCAATTAGCATAGGTAACAGAGGCACCAAAGGATGACAAATTAAAGAAGGCCACTTCTGAGGCAAAAAAGGCACCATTTGTAGACCATATTACTTATGGGAGGGTATCCAAGAGATTCTCTATGCCAACTTTCACATCAATCTTTGACGGTTCGGGAGACCTGTCTCAGCATTTGAAATGCTATGGAAGAGATTTAACAGCATGGATTGGTTCAGATCCAATAATGTGCATGTCCTTTCCTGGCTCCCTTAAAGACGAAGCGTTAGCATGGTTCAACGGCTTGGAGGCAAAGTCAATTATGACTTATAAAGAACTGGAAGAAATATTCATAGCGACTTACATCCAGAATAATAGAGTTCGTCCAGGAGTAGAAAAGTTGTTTAGTATCAAGAAAGACCTTTGGAAACTTACAGAAGCCATATCATGAGGTGGAGAAAACTATGTAGTGAGGTAGGAACGGCGGTTTCTAATAAAGAGAAGATGCGGGCGTTTACCAGTTCAATGGAGACAAATGATCCAATGTTTCAGGCTTTATATTGGAATCCGCCCAAAGATATGAACGAAATGAGAGCTATGTAAAACGAATGGTTGTCCTACGAAGAAATGCAAGAAGAAGAAACACGCCAAAAGAAAGAAAAAGCAAAGTACACCATTTCAATAAACAACTTTTCGTCGGCTGAGCAAGAAGAAATGAGAAAATAATGGATTAAAATGGAGCACAAGAAATTAGAAGCATTGTTAGCGGGTCCCACTTCAATGGTAATCGTCCCACAAAAACCACAAGGGCAAGAGCAGAATCAGCAGAATAACGGCCAACAGTGGAATGAAGGTAAAAGAGATAGTTATGATGGAAGAGACGGTCAAGACAGTAGAGGAAGATATGATAACAGAGGAAGGCACGCCAATAATGATAGGAGAAACTATGGCGACAATAGAGGTGGATACGACAACCGGCGGTCAGGCAATGGTGATAGAAGGTTCAACAACGATAATTGTAGGTTTGGCGACAGAAGACCAGGGTACCCAGATTTTCAAGACGCTACATTACCAAAGCTTTGTGTCACATACACTGATGCATGGGGGCAGATAGAAAGTTCGGCCTCAAGGAATGAGATACGATATCCTTTCAACAGAGGAAATCCTATGCATCCTATTTCAAACACTAGTCAGTATTGCCAATATCACCAATTTCATGGTCACTCAACCGAGAATTTCACTGGAGTTCAGTGAGAAGTGCACAGATTCATTCGTATGGGAAAATTTCAAGATTTCTTCGAGTTACCCCAAGCACCGCCAATGGCAGTTCAACCAATCCAGAGTATACCTCCTAAACCAGAGGTCTTCGAAGTAGAAGTAAAAAGGGACCTTAAAGAGTTAAATTGTTTTTCTATAGTGCATTCCACAATCAGTAGAGATGAATTCCATAATAACGTTATGTCAAGGATACACAAGCGGGATAGGAATGGTAAGGAAATTTTCAGTGTCGCCGTCAAGAAAAGTCCACTGTTGGAGTGGATGAAGAAGCCAGTCAGTTTTTCAGCGGTAGAAGTACCAGCGGAAGGAAGAGATCACTTAGACCCGCTTGTATTAACTATTCAAATGGGAGAGTTTAAAGTTCCAAGGGTACTCATTAAGGGAGGTTACGCTAAAAGTAGTAACTTGTGAAACCCTGATAATGGATACTACCTTTTGTGTCGTGGATGTTGATTCGCCGTATGTAGCAATTCTTGGACGACCGTGGTTACATAGCATTAAGGGAGTACCTTCGACTTATCATCAGCGGTTGAGGTTTCCAACTCCACAAGGGGTCGCCGAATATATTGGTGATCCATCTACAGCCAAGGCCTGCAATGAAGTGGACGTCAAGATGCGTGAAACTAGAAAGGCAAGACTGAATGGAAGAAGAAAAAGGTTAAGGAGTTGGTTAAGGCCAAATAAATTAATGAGATAATTAATGACCCCTGCAAGTATGTTCATTCCATTAAGGAAGGCGAGTCTTCAACAAAATCTGCAGCGGCACCCTTATAGCAATTAAAGGAACCTTCGCCAATGTTAACATCTTTCGTTGGTTCCACAGCTGTGAAATGTATTTTTGGCTCTCCCATTGGCGAAGGAGACGCTCCAAAGATGGTAAAGATTGGTACCTTGTTGAGTGAGGAGGAATCGCGGCAATTGGAAACTTTATTAAAAGAATATGTGGATGTCTTTGCTTGGGGAATGAATGAAATGCCGGGCAGTGATCCAGAAATTGCATGCCATAGGTTGGATATTGACCCAAAAATCAGGCCATTCAAGCAGCATATCAGAAAGTTGGCACCGACATATAAAGAAGCAGTTGAGGCAGAAATTGATAAAATGAGAGCTTCTGACATCATTAGACCAGTTCAGTATCCGGAGTGGATAGCCAATATGTTGGTGGTACCTAAGAAGAATAAAGGTGTAAGAATTTGTATAGATTTCAGCGACTTGAATAGGGCGTGTCCAAAGAATAGTTTTCCATTGCCAAGCATAGATCAGACTATTGACGCTACTTCAGGACATGAATTGCTATCTTTTATGGAAGGCTACTCTGGATATAACCAGATACCGCTAGCAGAAGAAGATCAACGGCACACGGCGTTCTTTTCTACTAAAGGATTATTTTGCTATACAAGGATGCCTTTTGGGCTCAAGAATGCTGGGGCTACATATCAAAAGATGGCCCAGGACATGTTTGAGAAATGGATAGGAAAAATCATGGAGGTATACGTTGACGATATGTTGGTCAAGAGTAAAGAAAAGAAAAATCATGTACAAGACTTAAAGAAATATTTGATCATATGCGGATAACTAAGTTGAAGATTAACCCTGCAAAGTGCGTATTTGGTGTCACTTCTGGAAAATTTTTGGGGTATGTTGTCACAAAGAGCGGTGTAGAGGCAGATCAGGCAAAAATTAAAGCCATTATGGACATGCCCTCGCCAGTAACCTTAAAAGATGTTCAGCGCCTAAATGGCATATTGGCGTCTCTTAATAGATTTATATCGCGATTCTCTGATAAATGCAAATTATTCTTCCAAATGCTAAAGAAAGGAGAAAAGTTTAATTGGACGGATGATCATGAAGCTGCTTTCCAAGGAATCAAAAAACACTTAGCTACTCTTCCAGCCATACAGCCGCCGGAACATGGGGAAGAATTACGAGTTTACCTTGCGGCCACATCATCAACGATTAGTGCAGTCCTTGTGCGGACAAAAGGGGGAGAGACGTCGATTTATTATATTAGTCGAACTCTAAAACCCGCCGAGAAAAACTACACCAAGATAGAACAGCTGATTTTGGATTTGGTGTTTGCCGCTAGCAGACTCAGCCCTTATTTTCATGCCAATCCTATCACCGTGTTAACCAAAACTCCTATTGAGACTATTCTGCATAGCTCACAAAGAGCAGGGCGTATAGCAAAATGGAATGCTCAAATAGAGCAGTTTGGCGTCAAATATGAGATCAGAACGGCACAACGATCACAAGTTATCGCCGACTTTTTGGCAGACTTTCCAATCGAAGATGAAGAAGAAGAGGTTGACGACATTCCTTTCATGGAGGACGATCCAGATGAGGGAGTACCGGAACTGTTAAAAAGATATCCAAATCAGTGACAGGTATATGTGGATGGATCAGCTAACAGAGAAGGCAAAGGAATTGGTATAGTTTTTATTTCACCAAAAGGATCAAGAATAGTTCACTCGCTAAGATTGGAGTTCCCAGCTACTAACAATGAAGCAGAGTATGAGGCGGTAATCCATGCTATGCGACTTATTATTGAAATGGATATCAGCAACATCCGCCTAACTAGTGATTCTCAGCTGGTAATTCGAAAAATTCTGGGGAGATATGAAGCACATGACAGCTCTTTGCAAAAATACTCAAGGCTAGCCAGAGAATACGCACAACAGATCAACGACATTGAGTTCAAACACATATGCAGAAAAGACAACAGACATGCTGACGCTCTGGCATTTATTTCATCCATGATGGCGGATCCAGATGTACCATCTATTGCAATTGAGCGAGTGAAGAAGTCATCAATAGAAGAGAGAGGAATCAAAGAAGTGTTAGCGGTTGGCACAGAAGAATCAACCGAAACCGATTGGCGGACTCCTATCAGATATTATTTAGAACACCTTACCACACCTGGGAATAAAGTCCTAGCGCATACAGTAATAAGAAGATCGGCGAACTATGAGTTAAGAGATGGGATACTATATCGCAGATCATTCTCTTGACCACTGTTAAGGTGTGTATCAAGGGAAGAAGGAAAGAAGTTGTTAAAAGAAATTCATGAGGGAGATTGCGGAAATCACAGCGGTCAGCGGGCATTGGCTTTAAAAGTAAGAATGCAAGGCTATTATTGGCCTTGGATGAACGGCGATGCTGCAGAATATGCTAGGCGGTGTAAGCAATGTCAGCTCTATGCAAGAAGAATAAAAGCACCAGCAGTGTCATTAAACTCAGTCTTAAGCCCTTGGACCTTTGCCAAGTGGGGGATTGATATCATTGGTCCGCTGACCCCAGGATCAGGGAAGAGGAAATATATCATTGTAGCAACAGATTATTTTACCAAGTGGTGTGAGGCCAAGGCTATTAGGCAAAGAACAGGAAAGGAGGTATGCACATTCACATTCATTTGGGAGAATATATTATGCCGGTTCGGCGTACCAACAGAGATCTGCACGGATAACGGAAAAGAATTGGTTGGTGAAAACATTGAGAACCTACTAGCTACATACGACGTAAAGTTGGGGAAGTCGACTCCAATATATCCGCAGAGTAATGGAAAGGCGGAGGCGACAAACAAGACTATTGGAATGGGGTTGAAAAAGAGAGTAGAAGGACATAAGAAAGCTTGGTGTGAGCACCTACACAATGTCTTGTGGTCTTACATGACAACAGTTAGAGAAGAAACTGGAGCGTCTCCCTTCTTACTCACTTTTGGTGCAGAAGCGGTACTTCCATCAGAGGTCATACTGCCAACAACAAAACACGAAGCTTGGGAAAAGAATCTGAATACAAATTTAATCTTGGCAAAATTAGAATACTTGGAAGAACAGCGGCTGATTGCGTTAACGCACATGGAGAATTATCATCACCGTCTAGCCAGGGAATACAACAAGCGCGTTATCCCAAGAGAGTATCAACCCGGCGACCTCGTATTACGCGAGATTCCACCGTATCAACAGAAGAAAGGTTGCAAGAAGCTGGAGCCAACATGGGAAGGTCCTTACATTGTAAAGCGTGTAGATGAAAGTGGAGCCTATGTGTTGATAGACGAGCATGACAAAGAACTTGAGCACCCTTGGAATGCCAAGTTTATCAAAAGATTATATCCTTGAAGTTGCATGTAAAATCCGAAGTCTTGGGCGGGCATAATACTTAAGACATCTTATTAGCCTTTGTAGTCAGCGGTAAATAAGATCCGGGGACGTAGGTTTGCTAATAGGCGCCGAACCCCGTTAACAAATCACTGTGTCTTTAAATTTTTAACGTATGGCGACTTATACTCAAGGCTTACATAGCCATTTACATAGGCAAAATTTCCATAAATTTACAAGGCTTACATAGCCATTTACAGAGGCAAAATTGC